>JAOWBP010051679.1:0-14898 GCA_028571105.1 Tragopan temminckii | reverse complement strand
AGAAAAGAAAAGAAAAGAAAAGAAAAGAAAAGAAAAGAAAAGAAAAGAAAAGAAAAGAAAAGAAAAGAAAAGAAATGTCACTTATTATCTAGTAAGTCTTCATGTGAAGTGGTTAGTAGAAAAACATCCATTTTAAGTTATGGCATTCATGCAATAGAAGTGCTATGTTCACCTTGCAGGTGTCTAATTTTAACCTTTGCTTTAGGTAGGAAGGACAGATAGAAATCTGGATGTGAAAAGGAGAGTAAAAATCATATTTTCTTTTAAAATCTCATCTTGCCAGGAATGCTAAATACCACTTCTCTTCTGAAAGTAAGCTTGGAACAGGCAGACAGCCATTTCAGAGCTACACACCTTGTGGCAGCAGCAAAACTAGGAATGTTCCCTGCAGCTCTAAACAATATAACAAAATCTCTATCTGTATATGTTTACACAAAAGTGATGCTGAGAACAGCCTGCACCACCTTTAGCTTGCAGGGCAGCATGCCTTTTCCACTCCCCACAGAAAACAATACAAGGAATGAAGCAGCATCACCAGAGTGCAAATAAAAAAACAGTAAAGCATGAGGAAATGACTGAGTGGAATTCTCAGAAGTGCCAAGGATTGTTTCAGCAGAGAAATGCACTTTGAGTATAGTGACATCTGAAGGGACTGGCTAAAGACCAAGCTGGTGCCTGTTTTTTCTATTTTCTCCTGAGAGCTACAGGGTGTAAACATCTTTCCAGTGGCAAAAATACTTACCTTGAGGGCAGCAATAAATTAGACCTCCAGCACATAGACTGCTGCAGGTCATCCCCAAGGCAAAAAGCTGCCCCAAAGCATCTCTCGGAAGTTCCCCTAACTGCTAATGAGAAAGTACCCCTTTTCTCACCATCATCCCAGTGATGCTCTGACAGAAAGATACAACCTGGCACAGGCTCTCCAGCAGTGGGAGGAAGGGGGCAAGACGTTTCCTTCTGCCTGTGAAATGGTCTCCAAATCGAGTGTCACGATGAAACTGAACCACACTTCCCCTCTCGTAGTTATTTTTTCGAGTCAGGCAGATTCATCAGCTTCATGTTGGAAAGCCTCTCAATACTCACTGGAGGTGGTACAGTGCTGATATGCCTCCATGCCAAATATACTGAAAGAATTCCTACTGTGAAAAAAATGAGCTAAGGCGCACACATATGTATTCCTAATAAAAATATAAACTCCACAAGTCTGTGGGTTGATATGTTTGAATCACATCGATTTGACAAGTTCCTGCTGCCAGTAACAATGAAGGAGCAGTCAGTGAAGTGGCATGTGCGTGCGCTTACAAACAATTCTTAACCCCGTCAGATTGCCTCGGGCTTTTGTTCTAAGGATGATTTTTTTTTTTTTTTTAGACCAAAACAAGTCCAAAATCTTTAGCAGAGAGGAATAATTTAACAACTTCACAACTTGCAACTGTGCTTAACAGTTTTTGAACATAATGGGCAATTTTAGTCACGGACAGGAGGTCCTCAGGATCGTCAGTGGGTCACTTGGCCTGTAGAGTCATAGAGCTCCTGTTCCTAGGATTCATTTGGGTGCTCATGTTTGTATTTATTTTCCTCCACTGAACTGAATGTTTTTAACTCAGTTTCTTAACAAAGCTCATAGCCTTGATCCAGAGCTCAGCTGTGTGAATCATTACTGAACCATTTACCTGAATCATGCTGTACAGTCATTTCATTTTAAAGCCACTGAAGTCTAAATTTAAGAAACAACAACAACAACAAAACAACAACAACAACAACAACAACAACATGGTTTTCTGGTCAGTTTAAGCTGCCATAAATTAGCCTTTCAGCTGACTGATAGAAACCATGCCTCTTTGCCCCCAGCCATGGTGGCATTTTGGCGTACGGAGTCGACATTCATATCTCTGCTGTCTGTGACAAAGAGTCTGAGTCTGAAGCATGTTCAGGACAAAGCCTTGTGTGCAGCGATGTTGAGACCTCGCAAAATCTCAGACAGGAAAGCAGATGTGGATGAGGACAGGATGAAACCTCTCAGATTTGGATTCTTTTCAGAATCCACTTCGGATGACAAATGATACAAAACTCCATTTATAACTCCAAACTCAACTCTGCATGAAACTGAAGTGCACAGTGATATTCCTTTGTGGGTATTTGTACTCATTTATCCTTTTGAAAGATTTGTTTATATTCCTCATTGATGTAATTCGTGTTCAAAATCCTCTGTGATATTGACACAGCCAAAGGAATTTCCCATACCTGGATTCAAGGCTTGAGAATAAATCTCCTCTTCGACTTCAGAAGTGACAGGTAAAGTCATGCAAAATTTTAGAGAATACTGGCATGGGTGGTTTTGTTAACTTTCATCTAAGCATCTCAATGAAGCCATTAGGAACCCTGGCTTCTGCTCAGTGCCTGTGATTGTAAGGATGGGAATACTTCCCAAGCCTAAAGAAGAAAAAGTGAAGAGTGACGTTTTTCTGATGTCTTTGCAAAAGCCTCACCAGCTTTACCACTGACTGCGGCTTTGTCAATACACTGGTTTAATAGACATGGAACATTTTGTGTGTGTTTGGCTTTGGTTAAGCTGGATTTTAGATCTCCTTTAGGCTTCCTATTATAAAGCTAGCAAGCTAAACAACACGCACAGCAAGTGTTAAACAGCTAAGCACTATTTGCTCTGATAAACAAGCTTTATGTAAAGAAATGGTAACATATACACTTTCTAGAGCTCATGTAACAGGATGCGCTTTCAGATGCCAAACAAGTCATTGAAAATGACAAGTAGGCATTAATTACTCTTGTTAGCATACTGGGAACATCTAATACCTTTGTAACACAATAGAAACATGAGATTTAAGTAACACTAGATAAGACCTGATAATCCATTACATTTATATAACTTTTCTTTTTCTGAAACATGTTACATTAGAGATTTATAGGTCAAATATAAACTGCTTTACAACTCTCTATGTACAATATCCCCTCAGAGCATGTCCCTTCACTGCTGAATTTCCAGGTGACCCAGAGCCACCACTCAGCTTCAAGACTGTTTTTCTGTCACCAGACTAGTGGGAACTTCTTAACAGGATGTCACCAGTAAGAGTTGATTCACACCTCTCAGTTGTGAGTGGCTGATATTAGCAGCGCGGGAGCCATTACAGCGGACTGGGATCAGGATCAGCTTCTGGATAGATCACAAAGCAGGTTCAAACCATCTTCTGCTTTCTATCATTCTATCTTCAGTGCTTTTTAACTGCTATGGAGAAGTTTTCTGTTGAATTTCTCTTCCTCCTCTCCCCATACTAATAAGTGCAGCTCATTTTTACTGTGGGCATTATTAGTATTCATCACTTAAAAGGGTGCTGAATTGTAAATTAAAATATGTATACATAGGCAATGTGTGACTACCTGAAAAGGACAGTCCGTGCATACTTCTAGCCTGGCCTTCTGGACAGTCCTCCTTCAGATAGCTGGCAACAGCTGCCTTGAAAGCTAGACCTTATCTGACAGTTGTTGCTAATTGATCAGTCAGTTAGTGGGGCCCATTAGATCAAAGTCTATGAGAGAGAAGCAACAAACAAACACTGAGCAACAGGCTGGCCAGGCCCACTGTGCAAGAAGTATTTTTCCAAGAGGATTAAGATAAAATAATATAGTTAAGACCTTGTAATACTTGAATTTTCCCAAAAAAAGAAACCAATTGCAAGATGTTGCTTTGCAGCTAATAAGGCTTATGAGCCCTACAGGTAACTCTGGTAAAAGGTCACCAGAGAAAATGAAGTACGCTCTTGTGGATGGGTTCCTGGTATTACTTTATTATTGGGTAAAGGACACCTCCTTTCTACTGCCAAATTAAGTTCTTAATTCAATACTGACTCAGGGAAATGTGACACCTGCTGAAGCAAAAGACTATACAACGTGCATTCATAAAGATCTCCCATCCAAGCTTGAATTGTGCCCTAAGCTGCCAGACTTTGAGATCAGAGCCCATCTCACTGTGGGGGAAAGAAAAAGCTGTTGCAAAGCCTAATGCTTCTGCACACAGCAAATGAATCACACACTTCGGTCATTTGAGTGGGCTGAAAAAGGTTTGTTACATCGAGATATGGATCTCATTCTTCTGAACAAAGCAAAACATTTAATGAAAAACTGACGTTTTCTTAATATAAATGAGTAAGCACAGTAATTTGCACTTATATAACTCCTTTCATCTCCTCCAAGGCTCAGAGCTTCTTAACAGTGAAAGGTTATTTTTTTTCTTTTGTTATATTTTAAAGGAATAATTGAAGCACTTGTAAGTGACTTGCACAAAGAGTTGAGTCAGAACTCAGGTCAGTCTCCTGTTCCCATTGTTGCACTTTGCTCCATCCTCCTCCCTACCAGTTCAATAGTTTATTGTTTGCTTTTCTTGTTTTCATATAGTTTTCATAATGTAAAGCAGTTGCAGAATGATTAGTTACTTCATTGTCTGGATTCATCCTGTGAGCTTCAGAATGCAAAAATAATTCCTGTGCTGTTTAGTACAGTTAATTTTTAAATACACTGGACCAGCTTTATCAGAACTGGTACAGGATAAAGCAGGAACATGGTTACACATATTTTTCTTTTGATGTCAGCACTATTGTACGTAGCTCTCACATTGTCCTCTCCTTCAATACTTTCATGGATCTTTATTTTTTAATGCGGTTCACTGCATAGTTGTTTTACACACAATGGAGGGAGTGGGGTGGAGAGGAGTGCCAGTGGACAACAGGAACTGCCCTGACCAGCTTTGCTACTGAAAAGGAAATCCATGAATATATTAGTGAATGTTGTGTGTCCTAGTCATAGTGAGTATAAAACAACCATGCATTTAAATGCTGAACCTGGCTATCTCAAAGGTTCGATAAGAGCATACAAGGTCTTTATCTTCAGGTCACTAGTTCAAATCACAGGATCTGAGGTCCATTTCTTAGTGGAAGAGTGTGAATAGCGCTGATTTTCACTCTCCTCAATGCTCTTAGTAAAGAGGCAGCAGCACAGGGAATGCATTATCCCCTCTGCCCTGGAGGCGGGTCAAGACTGAGCACATTGGCAGGTCTATGTGTACGATGCCGCTTCTCCCTTTGTCTCTGGTGAACAATTAGAAAATTAATCCCTTCAGTAGTGAACGGGACACCTTCCAACACCACAATTTCACAGAGGCAGATGGAAGGAAAGAATGCAAAGCGCTTGTGCATAGATTCACACTGTGTATATCAGGCGCATCCGACCTGAGGCCTGGCACAGCAGGCGATGCGGCCCAGCACTCACCCCACGCCAGCTGCCCCCACTGCCGCTGCAGCTCTGCCAGGCTCTGGCAGCACACCCACTGCTCATCAGCAGTCAGACATTGGGGTGCTATTAGCGCTGTCTGAGATGTAACTGGGGCACAAGGTTGCACGTATGAAATAAGTGAAGGAGGAGTAAAATTTCATCAAAAATCTCTGATGAACACCTTGAGAGCTCACTGAGAATCGCACCCACTGCCATCAAACCAGATTGATGCATTTAGTTTCAAAAAAACAGGGTCACTTATCCCACTAGTTCTGTGTTTTTCTCACTCTCTTTTCATGTTTTAATAAAAAATCCTGAAGATTAAAATAAGTTTTGTTACTCATATATTTTACACATTACATAGATTACCTTCTCACCAGCATTCCCTTACATGCTGTTGCCGTGTGACAGATGGCAGCAGAGGGGCATTCTGACCAAATGACATTTGACATGAAAGTGCATATAAAGCAAAGATGTGTCTCTAAATTCCTCCACGCAGAAAAAATGGCACTCATTAATTTTCACTGATGCTTGTGAATGCTTAGGCCAAACAGTGGATGTGAGCACAGGGAGGTGGTGGGTGTTGCGTTTCAGCAGTGGCCACAGTGAATCACCTCTCTTACTGCATGTTTCAGTGAGCGTGGCATGCAGCCTCTTGTACGTTGCTGGTGAAAATGTATAGCAAATAGTGATTACTATGTTGAAAAATAGTGTTTTGTAGCTGAGATTTTGCTCTATCAAATAGTTTTGTTGTGCTCTTTGTATCTGTTGTAATTTACATGGAAATAAACAGGAGGAATTACTTTTGGAGTGACCTTGTGTACGCTGCCCGAGTAAACTGAAAAGTTGGGCACCCATGGTGTAGATCAAAAGGTACTCAGAAGCAATTTATATCGGACAGACATAAAACTGATGCAGCCTAGAGTCACACCAGCTTCTAACTGATTGAAAAGAGTGTTTAGTAAAGCCATTGCAAAGGTACAATTTTTAATTGTCTCATAAACCTTTATGAAATTGGATCATCACATAAACAGTAATAGCATTCAAAAAACTGCAAAAAAGCATACTAACAATAGCTTAATAGCAAGTCTGACGGACCATATTTCATGTGAACCTGTTTATTACTGATACCCTTCATAAACTTATATTGGAAATAAAGGCTATTAAATTGCAGTCAACCCATGACATTATTACAACAAACATTCATTATTTTATGAAGCAGCCTATTGGCATTCCTTAGCCCGTGGAAAGAATTATGAACTCTCGTTACACTAGTACATCGTAGCTAGGATTTAGATTATAAATTCATCACAGTGTTCATAAGCTCTTGTCAGTGTTTCATTGCTTATGTGGAAAATTTGTGTGTATTTACCAATCTTGCTAAAATCACCACTGGATATAAATGATTATGCTAAAATGCCAGGGCTTGACATGAACAGGAATTGAGCTGTAGTTCTGTAGAAGATGAATTACAGGGCTGCATAAAGCCAGGAATACTTTTCTCACTGTGCTAACCAACTTACTGTACAGTATTGTACTCCTAAGGGGGATAAGTACATCCACAGTCTTGTGGATCATATTCACGGGTCAGCTACACTGCCTGTGAGTCCAGGTATCCCCTAGGGCTGAGAAGTAGAACATGTATTTGAAATATTTTCTATAATTACTCATATATGTAGATTGCTCTGAAACTAATGCCTTCTATTTATTTTCATGGAAGCTACAACAGATACAAAGAGAACAATAATGCTATTGGATAGAGCAAATTCTCAGCTACGAAGCCCTCTTTTTCAACATAGGCACCACCATTAGCTATGCATTTTTCCCAGTGATGAACAAGAGCCTGCGTGCCATGCTTGTAAAATATTCATGGCCATCTGAAACATGGCTTGTTACTCATGTCACTATTGCCACTTATGAAATGCACCACTCACTGTTTCACTGTGCTCACATCCAGTGTTTGGTCTAACATTCAGCAAGCTTCAATGAATGTCAGTGGGTGCCGTTTTTTCTACATGGAGGATTTCAGTGACACACCTTTGCTTCATGTGCACTTCACTGTTGGATGCCATTCTGTCAGACTGCCCCTCTGCTACCATCTGTTGCATGGTAACAGTGTAATGGAATATTTGCAGGAAGATTCAGCCTCTACTGTCATACTGCCAACATCTGCCTCTGACATCATGGGCCAACATAATAAAACTGGAGGAATTACTTTTGGAGCAGGCCTCATAGCTGTGCTGTCAAAGCCTCACAATCCCAATCAGGCCACTAGGAGGTGCTCACTTAAACTAATCTCTCTGGCAGCTACCTAAATTATATAAAAATCTTTTCAACAACTGTAAACAATAGTGCTTTTTTCTGGCATCACCGTGTCAAGCAGAATGCGTCCTGTTTCCACATGGACTAAAGTGTATCAGCAGAACTTTCTGAGTGTAGACTTAAAGTAGTGTACGAGATGCAGATACAGAGGATCAGCCAAATTGGATTTAATTTACTCATGCTTTCTTTGTCTTGTTTTTATTTTTTTCCTAGCCCATGCAGTTTCTCTTGTTTTTCCTTGGCTATTTCACTACAACATTTGGCTGAAGAACTAGGAAGCTGTTTCTGATTTCTTAGCTTAATTTATACTTTTGTTTCCACCCTGCAGTAGTTACTTGGTCTCCTTGAAGTTACAAGCTGAGAATACTTGAAGAGCTCTCAACTTGGTGATGTTAGTCTTTCCAAAGCTCTCACAGTAATCCATAAAAAAAGCGGTTCTTAATATTCGTAAGTGGAAAGAAAGAGTCCAAAGATCTTGAAGATTCACCATGGCTTTTAGGGTCAAGTTGATGAGATCTAAAGCTGCCAGCCCTGAGATTTCCTTCCCACATCCCCCCAGAAGAAAAGCTCTTCTTGGACCTTGTGAGTAACCCCAAAAAACTAGTATGTCCTGCCATGCACTTTATCACTGGATGACAGAAGAGGATTCTGACTACTGTTAGGCATTGATTTTACTTTTCACCAACCGAAATCTCCAATAAGCTATACTTGGAAGAGTTGTTTGGGCTGAGTAATCTTGTGACACTTGCTGCAAAGAGATGGATTACTTTTGATGTACAGTAGTAAAATACTTCTCTCATTTTGAAATCTTGCAAGATGTACTTGTGCAGATAATAAAAGACAGCACGTTATTTCAAGTGTACTGGAGATGCCTCTGATATCTACTGATAAATCAGTTCTGATAAGAGAAACCAGTACAAGTTCCAGTCCAAGGAAATATTCAATTACATGAGATTTTCATTTGTCAATACATTCTGACAGATCCTTTTTATATGCCAATATCTTTTCAAAATGGACAATACTGACAACATAAATGACACTCAATCTTTTTTCTGATCTATGTTCTGTATTGGTCTGCTATAAGTCCTGTAAATTTTGGAAGTTGTGCTTCTGCTAATTTCAGAAATGTATTTGTATAATGTTTGTTTGTTAATCTAGGATATTAAAACATGGTTTTTAATCTGCCTGAGAAATCTCTATAGAGAATGTATTTGGATGAGGAACATGATACGACACGTGTGTGAATAAAAATTGCAGCTTCTTTCAGAGTGGAGAAAAATAATATTTCTCCTCTCCAGCACAATTCTGCAGCAGTCTGAAGGGAAGGGACTGCAAACTCTTGTAGCTTGCTCTTGGCCCCAGAGCAACCAGTCATCTGTCAGTGCTGTGCCTATCTTTCCTACCAGCTCTGCCTGCCTGTCCCGCTGCTATGTAACCCCTCCTTCCCAGAGACTGTACTGCAGTCTCGCAAGAACATTGCTGTGCATAATGACGTGGAAATCAGCACTACAGATGACAGCCTGAGGGGGACATCAACTGCTGAGCCCAAAGTGAAAGGGTGTTTTCACCTGGAAAAGCTGGAAATGTTTTGGGGTTCAGTTGACAGCCAACAGAAATTTGTAAATAACATACAAAATTTTTCACACAGGGATTTTAAGAGAAGACTGAGTGATGTAAGTATACGAGATAAAAGAAATTTTGGATCATGAGTGAAAAACAGCATGAAAGCAAAGGAAAATTGTCAATGTTTTGGTAAAGAAAGCTTTTTAGATGTGTTGAATAATTCAATGTAGAGTCAAAAGTATTCCACAGACGTAACATAGTGGATCTTGATACATCTATGGAGTATCTGTGAGTATTTCCACATAGAATGATGCTCACAGATCCAACCTCATAATCTGGGCAGCCAGGTGTGATCACTCTCCTAATCTCTCCATTGGTCTGAGCAAAAACCTGCTAAAAGGCAGAACATGACTGGATTCAGTAGTGCAACGTGTATGTATGCCTCACCCTGTCTCACTGCTCAGGCAAGCAAACTTGTTTGTACTTTGCATAACAGCAGGACAAGGACTGTCCGGACAGCAAAACACAACACTGTTTTGTTCCCAGATGTTACAAAGGAATGCCGAAAGGCTTTTCTTGCTTAAGAATAGTGCTCAGTATGCTAGGTTTTGTTTTAGATGCAGAAGATTTGTCCACTGTTCTGAATTTGGTTTTAAACAGACCCTTAGCTTCACTCTACAAGAAAAAGTATCCATTTTGTTTGAAGGAGGTGTCCTCTTCACATTTTGATTTATTTTGTGGTGAAATATTCCTCTCTTGTTTTTCAGAATAACTTTTCTGCTCTCCGATCAGTGAATGTAGTTTGTGTGCTACTTGAAAGGATCTGTGTTTCTCTCTTTGTACCTCTACTGAAGGACATATTGTCTATTATACTTGTGTTCAGACAACTTTCTCCTCTAGCTGCACATGTAAGTCCAGCAAAATTAAGGAGACTACATGTTTGACAGGTAAAATATTATGTTAGACAATATTTGATAATATTAATATTTTGAGTGGTAACTGTATGACAGTGTAGAATCATACTACTACTTGCTTGCTACAGCAAATGGAAATCCTGTGTTCTTGATGTAAAATTTTATCATTGGTAAGAGGAAGTTAAGAAAGTTTTCTTCTGGGAATCACTTTCAGCTATTTACACAAAATACAGTGCATGTTAGAAAAATATAATTACAGTGTTACTCATTGACTTTTTCAATAAATTTCTATTTTCTTCTGGAAAAAAAGAAAAAGCACCCCTATAACATATTTCAGTTAAAGTTTAAGTCATCATTTCAGGTTTGCAAGTAAAGATAAAATTCAAAATATCAGGAGCACAAGATACTTATGTAAGATGGAGAGCCCTGGAACCTGGGCATCTGACACTGACAGAAGCGCCAAGTACACCCTTGCCATAGCCAGGATGCTCCCTGGGGTGCTGCAGCACAGCAGTCCTGCAAAGGGCACCCAGCACATAAAAGATTAGCATGTCTGATCTGATTGATGGAGACAGTAGACTGGAAATCATTGCTTACCCTAGGAAACCAGTCAGCTAAAATGACTGACAGAGAAATTAAGTGATGCTACATTTGCAGAATTATTCTCACTTGCTTCATTAATCAGCAATGGAACTCAGTTTTCCCATTTCACTTATTAGCTATAGAGTTGTGGTGGAGGTAAATTATTAGGCTCCATAGTTTGTCTTCTAAGATGTAAATATTTTGAAATCTTGTGGTGAGAATCTGTGTTCAAGTTTGTTTGGGAGGTACGTGCTAGTTTGGGAAATATATCCTTTAAATGGATAGAAACTTCACCAGAATCAGAAACATATGTAGTTTTTTTTGCCCCAAGCTAACCATCTGTCTGGGGGGAGATGTGTGCGTATTTCATAAATTTTCACTAGATATTATAATTGATTTCCTTCTAATATGTTTAAAACATTTTCTTCTTCTCTGTAAACATGCCTGAAACAACAAAGCTTCTGGTGAGATAGCTGTTTGCTCAAAACTAGAAGTTAAAAAAAATAATAAATTATCCTCCACTGGAATCTGAAAGCAAAAGCACTTGTGTATACTTCATCCTGAAAATATTGGGCTGTGCTTATTAGAAGTTGACTGACATTAGAATTAAAAAGTGAATCCCAGCGTGTTCTTGGGGAAGATGGGGTACCTGTACCACCAAGAAATAGACACAAAAGGAACACCTGTCTTTTCAGTGAGCACAGTATGCTTGGATACAACAAAGTAGAACTAATAAAGAGATTTCCTGCTCTTTTTATTAAAATTAATAAAAATATATTGACTTTTTTTTTTTTTTTTTTTTTTTGTCTGAACATTTTAAAGCCTCAGTATTGAAAGAAAAGTTGTACTGAAGAACTTTGGGATAGGATTAATTTATTCCTGGCAGGGTTTACAACTTTCATTTCTTTTGCTAAAAAGTAACGTTTAAGACTTACTTTTGTTCCCGTTCTTCCTCCAGTAAGATGTGATAGAATCATAGAATCATAGAATTGCTCAGGTTGGAAAAGACCTTAAAGATCATCAAGCCCACCACAACCTAACCATACTACCCTAACTCTAACAACCCTCTGCTAAATCATGTCCCTGAGCACCACATCCAAATGGTTTATAGAATCATAGAATTGCTCAGATTGGAAAAGACCTTAAGGATAAAGTGATACATTAGCTTTGGCAACTTAATCACCAAAATCTTTTTTTTTTGTTTTGTTTTGTTTTATTTTGTTTTGTTTTGTTTCAGATCATGTTGGCAGTCCTCTTTAATGAAAAGGTTCTGGTTTGTTTGCCTCTTATGGCATATGCTTTTCTCTCATGCTTTTTCTTTTTCTGGAAGAACACACAAGTCAAAGTTTCCATTCACGTACTAACTTACAATGTATTACAAAGAAATTGAGAGGAGCTGTTGACTCCCTTAAGGGCAGAGAGGACTCAGGAATTAGAGGTCTGGGCAGCCACTACCTTGAGGATTGGAGGACTGGGCAATGACCAATTACATGAGGATTAAAAAGACCATGTGCCAGATTCTGTTCCAGCAGGACAGGGCAGGGGTGGGTATTTGTATTGACCGGAGTGCAAGAAGCTGGAGAGCAGCCCCGTGGAATGAGTCCTGGGTTCTGGCTGATGGCAAGTTGAACGTGATCCAGCAGCACGCCCTGGCAGCCCACAGGGCCAACCATACCCTGGGGTGCATCAAGCCCAGCACTGCCACCAGGTGGGGCAGGGGTTGTCCTGTTCTGCTCTGTGCTGTGCGGTCTCATCTCCTGCACTGGTTGCAGCTGTGGGTGCCACAATGTAAGAAGGAAATAAAACTATTAAACAGTGTCCAAAGGATGGCTGCAAAGATGGGGAAAGGTCTGGAGGGCAAGGTGCGTGAGAAACAGCTGAGGAGTCCCCTGTTTTATTCAGTCAAGAGCAGAGGAGGCTCAGGGGACATCTCACGGTGGCCCTCACAAGGGGCCTCACAAGGCTGAGCTCTGCTCTCTGGTGACCTGTCTGGACACCTTCCTGTGTGTTCTATTGTAGAGAACCTGCTTTAGCATTGGAGTTGGACTCAATGATCTCTTGAGATCCCTTCCAACCCCTGTGATTCTGTGATCTGATCATTTAAATATGCTGACATTGGCAGATACATTGTTAGTAGTGTGACTTCATTGGGCTAAATGGACAATGACACCCATTTTCACTTTAACTTTGTGTATTGCGCTTAACGGTTGGCTTCATATCCAAACAACCCACTAAAAGACTGAGGAAGTAGAGTGACAGACTGACAGAGTTAACTGTACCTTTTCTGCATCGGGAATGAGATAGGAACAGATAATGGGCTTCCAAGAGAAACGAAGAAAAAGAAAAAGGAAGATAGGCATGTTTGTTGTTGTTTTCTTGTTTTGTTTGCTGCTTTTTTCTCATTTTTTTTCTCCACTAGCTGTAACAGGAAGTTGTCTATTGCCATTTAATTGCTAGAGATTTTAAAAGTGGTGTTGAAACACTTTGAACTTCAACATTATGTCACTGTATCGCTGGAAATAAATACTGCAATCCTATTCTTGATAAAAAGCTATTTTCTTTTGGAAGTTGGCTTGCTTACTTGATGTAATGAATGACAGTTAATACTTGGTATTTTGACTTTAAGCTCCCAACTTTTCTTAGGCCTCCTACAAGTAATGCATATATAAATTTATGATATTATATCAATATTCAATAATGTATAGTGTTTTCTTGGTTGTAGATGAAAAAAATGAGAGCTAGAGCTCATAAATATACTAATACTTCTGTGAATTGTTGCGTTAGCAAATCTTAAAGGAAAAAAACATTTTCAGTAGATCTCATCTCCCCCCTTCTGGTAATACTAACTCTTTGAAGTTCACTAATCTGTACCACAGTGCTTCACAGTTCCATATACTAAACACAAGACTCCTACAAACTCAGGTATTTTTCCAGTCCATTTTATCTCGGTATTATCTTGGTAACTTTGAAACTGAATAGTACTTTTCTTGAGTGAAAAAAAATCGTTTTGTCCAAATCATGAGAGTTAAATACATTCAAGCTCTTACTAACGCATAGTATGACCATGAATAAGCCCCAAAAGAGATTAAAGAAAGAGATAATATTGTCAGGCAGCTACTCAGCATTATGATATGCCGATCTGCACTGTTCATCTGGAAGGTTATTGGATGTTATTGTCTGTGTTAAGAAATGCTTCCCTTTGATGCAACTGTTGGACAACAGATGATAGCACTGCTGATAGACTATTGAAATGAGTGAAAAATCATCTTTAGAGAGAAAGTAAATACATCCCACCAAACTGTTTCTGAACCAGCACGAGTTGTCTTTTGTTATTTAGCTTGCTGAGGTCTTCAGCAAGATGTTAGGAAGACAAAACAGAATTTTATGTCTATTTAAGAAGGATGAGGAATATACTAGTAATCTTGTTTTGATGGCTGAAGAGAGGACGCCTTCCTAAGAAGCTCTTTGAAGTTCCCATTTCTTCTTTTGGAGCATGTGAGAGCATGTGAGAAGATATTTTTTAGTGATGGGAGCTGAATTATCATTACTAACACTCTTTTCTCAGGACTGGTTATCTGTTACAGGCATAACATCAACTAGCCCAGTTATATTTGACTTAAAGATAGTAAATTTAAATAGATGTCTTCAATGGACACTTTCAGCTTACATTGTTGATCTGAAGCCTATCTAATATTGATAGTAGATAGGTTTAATTAAAGGAGTGGCTAACAAAATTAGATAGACGTTAGTCAAGAGTAATAGTGATTAAGCCAATCTGAACCTGTAGAGCTGTTCATGGTGCCCACTGTTTTTATAAAGGGAACAGCCCATAACACAAGGGAAACACAGACCTTTGTCTTCAGATTTAGGGAAACTTGAACTTCAACATCTACATTTATTTCTGTAAAGATAAAAAAGAGTAAAAAAAGACTAATCAAGAGAAGATTTATCATTTCAGTTGAGGATAAGTTTTTTGTTGGTGATAAGGGAAGGGAAAGATGGGTTAAAGAGTAAAGCAGTTAAGATTAAAATTTGATTACACCCAGTTAAATTTGGGAACATGAAGAGGAGTACTGTAGTACTGTTTGATTCTTTTCAGTATGATGAAAGTGAGTCGCACATAATTGACCATTGATGTGACATCAGAATGAAAGACTGAGAGAGTGGTGAGGTGCTGGAACAGACTGCCCAGAGAGGTTGTGGATGCCCCGTCCCTGGAGGTGTTCAAGGCCAG
>JAOWBP010051678.1:0-12250 GCA_028571105.1 Tragopan temminckii | reverse complement strand
TTCTAATTTTAAATGAGGTCTCTTTTTGACTAAAAACTTGTATGTGTTGGTAATGAGGCTTTAGGGGACACTGTTCATCTCTTTTTATTTTTTTAATGGAAAAGGTGGTAATGAAGTAGATGTTTGTTGGATTACACAATTATTGTGCGATAAAATGCCTCGAGATGGAGTTTGGTAGGAAGCACCTCCTGCTCTCACAGCTTGCACTGCTCTGAAATGTAATGACCATAGCAAGGAGCTTCTGATGGAAAGCTTTTCAAATTACTCTGTTTAAAACTAACGAATAAACGTCGTCATTCTGCTTCTAAGAATATTTAAACTATAAAAAAAATGCAGTCATTTTGGCATGGAGGACCCGAATGCCTAATTTTTATTTTCAAATTAAAAGCAGCAACGTTTTGTTTGAAATTGTATTTTCAGAGATTTTTACATAATTTTCCTTTAAAAAAGAGAGTTGCAGTACAAAGTTGATATGCGTGGCATAAATCCATGCAGCCACTGTTCTTTGCTGTCCTTACTCACCCCATGCCACTGAAGGGCCTTTTCCCTCTGACCTCAGGGAACTGTGCAGCAGTGAAGGCTGAAAGGGGCTCCTGGAAGGACCTGGCTCATCCTCTGCTGACAGCGGCCCCATGAGAGGGGGTGTGCAGAGCCTGGGCCCAACAGGCTGGGGCATCTCCCAGCTGGGAGCCTCTCATCCTCTGGGCCCTATTCCAGTGATAACTGTGCTGGTAGAGAGGTTTTCCCTGCATCTCATTGGAACTGTCTGTTCATGCTGTTACACAGTGAGCTGGATTCAGGCAGTAAAGATCCTTTGAAATGTCAGTATAATGGCTATAAGGAATATGTATGGTATAAGATGATGTTGCACTATGTGTTGTTGATGTAAACACCATGTGACATTTGGGCTTGAAATAGGTCACCTGCCCCTGAACTGACGTGGGAGAGGAACAGGTTTGCTGATCTCAGGTTCAAGGTAACTCCTATTTGCCACATGCATGAAATCGTTTCACTGCCTGTGGATCCACTTGCATGAGTGCAGTGAGTCGGGTTAACCTTGTGGGCGTGGATTTCATTTTATTTTGAATGGAAGAGTCTGAGATATTATGTACATATTGTGGCCTGGATATTAGCATAGCTGCTGTATCCTTCTCTTTGTTCAGGCCACTGCGTGGGGTACTTCTGGGTTTCTTGCATCAGTGCCTCCATCTTACTTTCCTGATTCTCAGTGTGTTTTTTGCCGTCTTACTGCTGTATTTCAAGCAGGAGTAATGGAAGCAATGAGCTCAGTTATGTTTTCAAGGTCTGTAGTGAGTGAGACTCCTGCTGGGTGAGGATGGGTGGTTAGATTTTCAAATTCAATTGCTTATTTAATATTTGCTAATTCACATTTCTAACAAATCTTAGGGTGAGAATAGTTTTCAGGTTGGCAATTTTCAAGCAGTGGATTTGAATATGATTAAACCAAAATGAATTCCCAGCAAGATGCTAAGGATTTTCTGAGTTTGGACATACCGCGGAATTACTAACAAAAGGAGATTCTTCTGTACCCAAAGCTATCTTAATGAAAAGGATGGAACTCTGAATATATAACATTTTTCAGCTAGCATTTATAGGACAGGTATATTTATATTAAATATATTTTCTAGAGGTTTGAATCAAGTGATTTAGTTCTTTAGGCATAAAATCTGTCAAGAGGAAAAATCGTTTTAAATTATTAATAGAGATGAAACATACAAATAAAAAATATTTTATAGAAGCACTGAGACCCAAAGGCAGAAGTCATCCTCTGCTACGTGCCCTGTAAAGCAATGAGATCCGGGGTGCTGAGGCTCCTGGTTCTGTGTCTGTAGTTGCTACGTCAAGAAGGTATTTTGTGGGAATTTTATGTCATGCCCAAATTCTCAGAGGCTATTTTTCTAATTTTTAGAGCTACCAAATGTCTTTCTCTATGGAATGAAAGGTGCTCTTAGGCACTGGAATGGGGCCAGGTTCAGCTTCTTATTTATTCACCTGCTTGCAGACTTGTGAGGAGCATGGTGAATTATGCTGTCTTTGCCATCTGCACATGTGTATTTTTAATGCCTCTGTGTACACACCAGGAAATAATTAGGTCCAAGATTGTTATTGAAAAGCCTATAACATTTTCCCTCTCTGTCTTTTTTTCTCAGTCTTCCCGATGCCAACTGAGTTAATGTTTAAGGATGCAAATGGGAAAATTTGATCTCAGTGTTCTTTTCTCTCTCATTCTGTGACTCTTTAATTAAATTTACAGTTAATTATGCAATTTATTTTGTATTGACCTTTCTAGGACCTCAAAGCATCTGACAGTGAACGCGGACTGTTTATTTCCACTAGTCCTTGCCTAGATCTATCATAAATTCTAATTGTATTTTTGGAATGAAAGATAGGCAGTGGATTACTAACAAATCGCAACATGTATCTCTGGAGATCCATAAATATAAACATACACAGAAATATACAAAGAAATACTGAGTTATGTCATACAGAGCACTTGGAATTAGGTAGCACTGCTGCCACCAGCACTGACAGCAATCCTCCCATAGGAATGCTGCAGGACATTTGCACGCCGGGGGCTCTCTGTAACAGCTGTGTCCTGCTCCGTGCTGGAGTCTCGCAGCACAGCAGGGCCGTCCCAAGGCCAGGTTTGTGTGTGTTGGGGTACCAGTGCCCAGCCCCCAGCTGTGTACCCACTGCATGAGGGAGGGAAGTGAAATGAAGGGAAAGTGCCCAGCAAAGCTGGTTTTGTTACTGCTGCAAAGCTGGTTGGTCTATGTAACTTTGTGGAAGGTAGGGCTTCTGTGATTTATTTCTTATTGCATACAGGCAGACCCTGAAATACAATACGTGTCTTTTACTATCAGCAGTTTTTTAAAAAATAAGTATTTCATAGAGAGCTCTTGGGGAGAAGGCTCCAGGATTCCTTGCATAGGCAGGCATATGAATCCAGCTGGGCATAAAGCAAAAATGAATACAAAAGAGAAACAACCATTGTGCAAATGAAATATATGTTTGGAGTTGATCTTATCTTTCTGAAACCACTGTGTATCAGCAAGAAATATTTAGCACACCTTGGTGTAGGGGAAGCCTTATAACTCATTGTCTTTTGTCTTACCAGTGAATACACAAACCAACATCTCTAGATGTTATTACTATTCTATTTATGAAGTCCTTCCGAATCTGTAGGATCTCTGAAGGATGGTAGAATTGTCATGAATGTGGTACAGTGTAAAGTTCCTCATGGGCACCCTGGACCTTTCTCATAACAGAAGGAAGAAAGGAAGAGATGGAGACTGGGGGTCCGACGCTTGGGGATACACCCTCGAGCTCTTGGAAACCTGGTAGAACTCGCTCTGGGTTTCATTGTGTGTGTTGAAATGAGGTGAGGTCAGGCCCTGGTAGTAATGCTGGCCGCACAGTCTTGTTGTGCCTTCTGCAGCTGTGAGCCTCTGCCGGTAGAATTGCTGTAAGAGGAACCAACTCACACAGAGGGTGATCTAGATGCAGCCAGACTCCATAAGAAACCAGTTCAAAAAAATTCCACCGGCACCCTCCAGGTGTGTTTCTCTACTGTCCTGACTGATTGGCACCGCTTACAAAGACACTTAAAAAAAAAAAAAAAAAGAAAAACTAACTGTTAGCTAACTAAAATCTGGATGTAACATTCACTTGTTTAATAGGTCTAACCTGTGGAAATAAATCTGTGGTAGGATGAGCAAACTGGCAATTAATTTAGAACCTCAAAACCGATTCACTTGCTAGGAAGCAGAAGCAGAAGTGCTAAATGGTTTGGGGAGGTGGGCAGCAGGGGCATCTTGTGCTAGTGCAATTTACTGCAGAGAAATGCCAGGCTTGGGGACAAAAGGAACAGAGCAAAGCAAAGAAGAAATGGACCCTGAGGGTTATGCTATTCAAGAGGATTGTACAGGGGTTTAGGAGCAGATAAAACTTTGTCTCTGACAGCCTTAGCTTGGTGCTTAATGCAGTGGAAGGAGCAAACAACAGCGTGGCACAGACTGTAAAAGCATGGTGCCGGAGAGCAATGAGCTGAACTGGGTTGCTGCAGCACCAGAGGGGCTGCTGAGTGAGACCTGCATTAGGAGATGGGTGGCATCAATGTCTGGTCACCCTCTGTGCATCCTTCTGATTAAACAAGACATCCTCAGAAGGGAGCATAAACTTATAAAGAAGCTGTGAGTGACTGCTCTAAGGGATAGGTGCAACTGGCCTCCATCGGGAGCTGGAAACTGTGGTTACCTTTCAGCGCAGAAACAGAAGGGAATGGGAGGAGAAGGAAGGAGCGGGCCGCTTGAGTTAGTGCTTTGTAATCACAAAGGATAGGGCAGGTTTGTGTTCCTTAGCACTTAAAAGGACAATTGACTTTTCTCGAAAGCCCAATGGAAAAGATGAAGTGTTACAAACACGCACGGAGTCGCGTCTGTGCCGCTTGCTATTTCAGTACGGGTTGTACAGAGCAGCCCCGCATTGTTACACGTCCGAATTTGCTCCAGGGCTGCCTGAAAATGTACCGACGGCCAAATGGAGGCCGAAGAAAGCAAAGGGCACTTGGGCTTAATGGAAGTTTGTGGTGCTCTTTTTGATTGTTAGCTTGAAAATTAACTTTTTCATTCCAATACACGATTTGTTCCTTGTTATTTGGAGTAGGTCAGCATTGTAGGGACCGCTTTGTTCAGATTATTGAGAGTTCTTACCAGAAACCACCTTTTGTGAATGAGTAAATCATGCACATGAAGCAGCGTGCAAATTCCAACCCAAGCATCAATGCACTCCAGTGATTTCTTTTATCGTGAAGGAGAACTGTTGCTTTCCGCCAGTTAGGTTCCCAGAGTTCAGCTACATTGCCTACAGTTGCCTACATCGCGTCTGCCCGTTATTTCTCTGTATCCAGACTCACTAAGCATAATGCCGAGCTGGGGTTTGCACTCCTGCTTAGCGTTTAGCTTGTAACGTTTTGTGGTGGCACTCAGGGGAACCTCGCAGCCCTGTCAGCCAGCAGCGAGCTGCTTGCTGTGCCATCTGCCGTGTGATGGCTGCAACTGCCTCTGCGAGCAGTGAACTGCTCAGGAGGTAACAGCCGGTTCACGAGTGTCACCACCTCCTGTGTTCAGAATGAGTTATTTACACCACGGTAGGCCTGGACATCTCTGTGTAATGCATTCGTTTGTGTGATGTCTCCGCACAAAATGAAGGTAACGTTTTGTGCAAAAGACTTAAGGCCAAAAATGAATAGCTGCTAAACTGTTTAACATGTCTACATCTACAATGTAAAATAGCATTGAAAAATGTTTATATATTTATAATTACATGCATGCAATGATTCTGTACGCTTCTGTGCTACAGAACTTTGAGGTAACAGCTGTAGAGTTCTTTACAGCACATTGTGCCACCAGAAAGGCTGCTTACAAACTCGCAGGGCTTAAGAAGGACAGATAACTTGGGTTGTAAACTTCTCCATATATTTGCTGTCCTGGCAAGGAAGTGCATTTATTGCCTTGTAAATGCAGCAACCATTAATAACAGAGCAAGAATAAATACAGACATAGCAATGCCAATTTTTCTAGCCTTCTTCCTGACTATGACCACATTTCAAATGGGAGAACGTCTCCATCCTGCTGTGAAATGTCCCATTAAATTGACCATGATATCCCAGTGATGACTGTCCAGAAAACAGCTGGTATCACTGCTGTGACTGCAGTCTTCTCTTGATTTACTGTTATCTAGTCAGTTTGAGAGGCAGTGCCAGCTGACACACATGTGCATCTGGCATAGAAAATACTGATAAAAAATCTAGTGATGAAACTTGACATTTAAGTCAACCTGAACAAATCTGTGAGTGTATGCATGGGGACTGCCTCTGACAAAGAAGGAAGGAAGGAACAGAGGGAGGGAAGAAGGGAGGAAGGGAGGAAGGGAGGGAACTGGTACATGCTGTAAAAAGATGGGGGAGCCCTCATTTACGCTTTATATACAGTTAGCTAACAATGCCTGCAGTGGCAACAATCACACAGTCACAGAGAGTTTTGCTTGCTCACTGTTGTGCATCCACCTGAGAAATAAGTGTGCTGTGGGCCACAGAATGGCTCCTGTCTGGAGCCTGGTGGGGGAAACCTCACCAGGTTGTAGTGCTGGGGGGCTGCAGTGCTGGTGCAGCACCGAGGCCCTCGGTCCCTTACATGCTTCTGCTTCCTTAGGGCTCAGTTCACATCCCAGGTGAAGGAGGGTGCAGCAGAAATATGGTGAGGTTCTTATGTATCAGTGATCGCTTCCCAAGGGTGCAGACGCTTTCTGCTCCACTGAAGTTTTCAAATGTGTGTGCATATTAGCTGTGAAGCTGCTAGAATTTCTTATCCAAACAATAATACAGAAAACGATCACATATTCAGTAAAAAGCACTGGGGAAATGCATTATTTAATACACTGCCTCACGATGGCGTTTAGTCTGAAGCTAAATACAGCTTTGGCTGTAATTATATATGCACTTTACCGGTGGGGCTCCCCTAAATGGATCTCAAAGCCATGCTGAGGACAGTGTTATTACACTGATTTTCTATTACTTTCAAGATCATTTTGTTTCTGACAGTGTGAACTGACAGCAGAATGAAAATGCATCCCACCCACGTAGGCTGTTTTGTACATGCTTACTTCTCCATTTCCCTTCAGTTACCTTTTGAATGCAGCTGTGCTCCTGTGAGGAGCAATGAAGATGTTGGAGCCAACTAGGAACCAACATTCAGCTGCATTTACATGACTGCAGATGTAAACTTGTGGGGCAGCAGCTCCAAGATGCAGGCGAATAAAGAAGAGTTCTTTTATTGATAGAAAGGGATTAGTGCTGCTGTAAAGAGATTTATTTACAGAGTCTGCCTACCCTGGAGCAGCTCTTAGGCAGTATGATTGCACAGGAACACAGACCTGGGAAATGCATGGTGCTTCCCTACAAGATCTGGTAATCTCCATGGAGGAAGAGGCACAAGAAATTAGGGAAACCCCGAGAAATTGGGCATGTCATCTCCTTTATGTATATGGGTTTGCATGTGAGTTTAGCAGCTTACATCAGTTACAGTAAAATTATACTTGTGTGTCTGGCATTTAATATATCAACGTTTATCATGTAAAGACATCCAAGGCAGGTTAATTCACTCACAAATTCTTATCAAAGTTATCAGTTTATCAAAATTACCCTCCTGACATTGAACGGAATTAATTACTAGTGCAAATAAAAGGATGTTACTAACACAAGACCCAGGACAACAGAAAGTTGTCATGTGAATAATGTATTTGTACTGTATTTTGCTAGGTTAAATAGATGTTAAGTGACCTGACCTCATTTATTCCTCTGAGAAGTAAAGGCTTACAGTCATATACTGTGTTTTAAAATGCCTTACTAAAAATAAACAATTGGACAAGCAAATAATTTACCAATTTTTGGCATATCCTTAGACAGTTACATGGAAAGCAGAACTGCTCTTAAGAAAGTCAGAATCCCTGGATTGCTAGAGATAGGATTAATCAAAATGACTTATTATTTAAACATGGTATTTGAGGCTGAGTGTAAATGGCAGACAGTTGATAATAACATTTGTACACAAATTGGCTTAGATCATACCATTGAAGATAAGTCTGAACCTTGAAGCTGATTGACACTGAATGGATCTGCTCTTTGCAGAATAAATTTGTGCCATGGTGCCCTGTTCTTTTACGCTGGGTACTGTGTGACTGGCATGTATGAATTTTATACAGACAGAGTTGGTTTGATTTCCCTGTGGGGTTTGTTGCCTTGTCTTTCTTGAGTTGGGTGATGTGAAATAGAATTGTAGAAGAGAAAGGCAGATGAAATTTAATAAATTCCAGTAGAGACCTTGTGGTTTTATTTGTGAATAGGTGGGGAAGCGTATGAGAGAATTATTTGTATGAGTAAAGGTGTGACAAGAAAATGGATCTGGGGTCTTGTTTGGAAAGGGGTGAAGGAGAAGGTGTGGGAGGGAGGATGAAAGGAACCATTTCCGTTTGGGAAAGGAGGATGGTGAGGACACTAAGAAGCATGAAGCTGAGCAGTTCCAGACTGTAAGTGGTGAGGCTTCCAATTCTTTTCTGGCCTTCCACTATCTGATGTCTGGGATTGGAAAACTCTTATTCTAGGTGATTCAAACAATTTCACTCTCAGTTCTTCCTTCACCTACTTCTGTATTCTCTCAGGCTTCTGGTAAAATCCCAGCAGAAAAGATTACTTGGGTATAGTGCAATCATATGCTCAGCATTTGATAAAAACCCTCAAAAAATGAGATATGTGAAAATGGCTGATTTTAGGTGGAGTGAAACTCCTCTAAGCTGAATCTGAAAATCACAGCTAGTTGCAAGTGGCAGAAAACAGGCAATGGTGCTCTCTTGAGATAAGGACAACTGATAGGTGGTGCAGCAGGAAAAAAAACCCTATTAAAATAAGTGCATTGGAAAGAATAGGATCAACTGCTGTAATGTTTTCTGCGTAGCAAACCTGCTATTGCAGCTTGAACTGTTCCCATTACAGCAAAACATTATTGGAAGGGCTTCAATAGCTTGCCCAGCAGAGCAGCAGGCAGCAGTGCCACTGTAATTAAGCTTCTACCAGCGTTTCTCTGCTAAATGCTTCTTCAGGGTCCTATAACACTGCTCTCACATCTTTTCTGGTGCCCACAGTATACTGTGCTGTGATTGATTTAACTTTTATCCAAAGATTATCAAGCTCATCAGAGGTGCTTAGGGCAGGACAAGTGTGTTGGGGTCCTCAGGGCAGCGCTGATGCTATGCAGACAGCCCTGCTGTGGGACACAGGCAGCTGGTCTGTGGTGAGATCACAGCACGTGTGCTCAGGGAGAGCCTTGTCTCTGTGTCACTGCACAGCACACATCATGGTGGGCTGGCAATCACAGGTACCTCGTTCCTGTTGCACCTTCCCTGCACTGAGCGGATCGTGCCATCCTTTTCTCACTGCATGGTGTTAGAAAATCTCTGTGTTAAGAGAATCCAATAGCCACAAGTTCGGCTCTGCCACCCCAGTACTCCATCAGGTAAGGGACTTAGAGCAGATGGCTGGTTTGTCACAGTGGGGAGACGAAAGAGACTCAGTCACTTCCATTTCTGTTCACTCGGGGTACTTAGCAGTGCCTCAGGTGCTTTGTCCATGTCATTTTTTGAAAGTGAGGAAGCCTCAAGAAGACTCTAGCTTCTGAAGACACCAACAAAGGCCTCTCCTTTCCCAGCATAGTTACTGAAGGCCAAAAGGAAGGTTTGGAGACAGTATGTTTAATACTGCTGGCTGCAAGCAAACTGTGCTTGAGATGAATGCCCAGTAGCAGTGTCTGTGCTGCTGTGCACTAGGAGTATTCCATAGTGATTCTCCTTTCCAGCTTGTGCAGCTCCAGCTCCTCTCATGTCACAGAGACAGCCAGTGATCCTTTTGCAGGCCTGCAAATCTAGGCACCTTTGTGAAGCATCAAAATAAAAGGCAGTGCATCAAACAGGTTGTGCAAGGCCCTGGTTTTGCAAGTTATTTTTAATTCTCTACCCAAATGGAGTATAATCAGACCTATCTATGTATGCCAGCTCCTAAGCTTAAATTCTGTGTGCTGATGCTTCTGATGCTCATCCCTTGGCCATTAGCCCAAGCAGCTGCTGTCATCAAAATGAAAGCTTGTTCAACTGCTTGGCTGCTTCTTACGGTTTCCAGAACTATCCTGGGGTGAGCTTTCTCTGGTCAAAAGAATATTGACTGGAGGTGAGTGTTCTTCATGAGCCCTCTTCTGTGCTGTGAAGGATTTGGACCAGAGGGTGTCTGTACCTGGTGGCTGAAAATGTCAGAGATGGGCAGAGTTTAAAGAAGTGAATCTCATAGCTATGCAAGCAAAAGCTGAGTTTTCATTATTGGTTGTGGTCTAAAATAGGATAATTTGGGCAGCTGCAACAAAAGTCTGGTGTAAGTAATATGAATGACTTAAATAAACACATTTCTGAGAGGCAGAATTAAAGGAACGAAAAGGCACTGAAACTTGAGTCCCCAGACTAAATGCTAGCTTTATATAAGTCCCATAAAGCATAATCCCCATATGGAGCCATGTGAGGCATGTTGGTTGTACATTTAGCATCTCATAAAAACAAAATCTGTGCTGTGTTTCTCAACAGTGTTTCTTCATGTAATGAATACTCTGTGTAGCTGCTGCACTTATTTTAAATGCCTAATGTTGTAATTTTAGTTTCTAAGTGTACGTGGCTATCTTGCTCCAGCTGTCCCCCACGTTCTCTGTGTACCCATCACTTGCTCACCACGACCTATGAAGTGCAGGCGCTACTTGTGCTACGAGTGCCTTGTGCTACGAGTTCTCTGTTAATTGCAGTGGGAATGCTGCTATACATCGTGCAGAGCCAGGCATGTGTATGAGTATGTATTTCAATTATAGATCTCTTGGGATCTTCTGCAAACATTTCTTGTGCCTGGAAGTTGCTGGAAAATAATGAAAAGTATTAAAGCTTTCGTCCTTAAAATGTGTAAGCATCAGAGAATGTTACTTACTTAGAATATTTTTGGGTGTATTAACTGCCCCTTGCAGTGATGTAGGGAGGTGTGTATGTCTGGTTGCCAGGGCACGTGGAGGGGAAGTCAGTGGCCAGACAACCTATCAGAGCACTGCTTTGAACACTTCATGTTCAAAAGCAAAGCTTCAAGCCTTCATGATCTGAGATGAAAACCGAAGCCTGTGTCACAGCTCGGGTATATGCCCAGAGCCCTCCCTTTCCAAATATACTCCATGAGTGCGTATTGATGCCCTCGGCTTGCCCAGATTTCTTTGGTGACCGCTGTGTGTTCTGCCAGGTATCCTTCCTGTGGCAGCCATGTGTGCTCCCAGCTCCTTCAGAGGGGTGCGTGTGGCCGCAGATGGGTTATCCACAGCTGTGCCTGCAGAATGCCATGCCTGCTTGCCAACTGCTTGCATCGACATCCAAACAAATCCGGATGTTGCGACAAAATGCAGGAAGACCAATTCTGCTTTAGGTTGATACTTTATCTTATAGGAGGGTGTTCACTGGTGCTTTACTGAACTGAAGAGGATCACTTAATCTTTCTTTTTCACTGAAAAACAAGAACATGTCTGTGTTCTAACACTCGTTATGGCTCTTCAATTAGGATTCAATGCTTATTGCTTACTCCAAGTGATGCTCCAGCTCAGTAAGTTGTGCCAGGTTTGTGCCGATGCTGAGAGCCAGACCCGAGCCTGTACGGAAGGTAATGAGTGGTAACTGCCAAATCGCTGTAATGAGAGCAATGTCGTGTCAGGAGATGCAGCACTGCTGCCCAGTGCTTCCAGCTGCCCTGTGCCTTGCCCTGTGCTTGCTCTGTAGGGCTGTTGCTTGTTGCTGCCTTGGTACAGGCTGCTGTCCCGGTGAATCCCCGCTCACTTTACCTCCTGCTTCTGCTCTCTTGGTGTTGCATCCAGGATGGCTGCAGCACCAGCTGTGGGCATATTGTGTCTCTGACCCACTTGGGCTGTACTGCACATAAAGGCTGTAGTTCTTGCTGCTCTGAGTCCTTACCTGGCTGCCGTGGCAGAGCTTATGTTGTACTTAATTTCTGCACTGCTAGGAGGGCAATGCAAGCTTGTGTCTGCCTGCCTGCTGTGTTTGTGGTGGCAAAATACTCCGAATTTAGGAAGCTGTCAGCCACTCAAAACTCGGGTGGTTGGGGTGTCCTGCATGGAGCTGTTTCTACGGATACGTCCCAGGTTGTCACTGGGAACTTCTGGTGTCTTTTTTCCTCGGTTTGTTTGTGTGGCTGCTTGAGAAGCTTCGCTGCGTGTTTCTGATACACAAATCATGACTACTGTGTTCGTACAGCAGTACTCTTGTTCGCAGCAAAACCCAACTGTTTTGTAAGAATCACCGATTATAAAAACGATTTGGAAACGCTTGAGAAAATCCTGATAGGCAGTTGCAGGCAAGGGAGAAGGTTCCCCAGCGGCAGGGACAGACCCTGCCCGGCAGCAGGGACACGCGGCTCACCGTGCCACCGACAGCTGGCAGGGCACGGCGTGCCCCGAGCGGGGTGCCGGGGAGATGGTGCCTGCCGAAGGAGACATCTGGAGCTCACATCCTCTCCCCCGAGCTATTTCCTCGCCCTCTGTGCCCTTCTGTACTCCGTCTCAGTGAGAGCACTGCTTTCCCCTTCAGAACTCAGGCT
>JAOWBP010051677.1:3280-14906 GCA_028571105.1 Tragopan temminckii | reverse complement strand
GAATGCAAGATAACACAATATAATACAATCTAATTGAAATTGAGACTAATAGATCAAATAAAATAGGAGAGAGAGAGAGTTTCCGAGTCCAAGCAAACCTGAAAGCTTGGGATGGCTAGGAAGCACTCTCACACACACCCCCTGTAAAGCAGTAAAAGTGAGCAAGAGAGAGGAGGGGCCAGATCCCATGACTTCCATGACGTACAGGGATAGGTGCTCAGAACTGGAGCACTAACACTTTAATTCCCAGTGCACTACATGATGTTATGATGTGGAATACTGAAAACCAAAAATCACAAAACCATGACATTGCCATGTCTGTATTTGTCGTATCTCAAATTGGACAGCTTTAAATATTGGGAAAAATGTTTGTTTGTTTTTTTTACTGCAGCTTCACACAACTGTAGCAAATCCCATCAACAGAATAGAGCAAATTATAGTAGAAGTGAATAGATTCTTTAAATTTCAATCTCTGCTAAGTGTATATCCCAATCTAAACTTCCACAAGATCTAACTGTATTTATATCCAAGTTAAGACTTGAAAGCAATTCAAATAAATCCAAGATATTTTTATGAGAAAGAATCAATATGTAATCGTTACATTTTCTCTTATAACGTCCACCTATCTTTTAGAATATCTGAAGTAGTATAGCTCTCAGCTCACAATCAAACAATAAGGACAGTTCTTTTCTTTTTTCTTTTTTTTTTTTTTTCCCCTAAGTATCCATTTCCATTTTTGGAGAAATGTACCAGAAAACCATGGAATAAAAATCCTGTAAAATGACTGAGGATTTTTTGGTCTAAAAATCCTGTAAAATGACTGACGATTTTTTGGTCTAAAAAGAAAGTTGAATGAAGTCAAACACTTATTTAATTCTTCCCTTCGTATGACTGTAAATGACAAATTGGAGCTTTCCCATAGTCCTCTGTGGAAGCTATAGCGATAAACTCTTCCACTCCAGGGAGCAAGTATGTAATTCAGTCAGAAGTGGTAATACCATGAATATGGACTTCCTACCAAACTAGTTTTATAATTTAATATTATAACAATAAAGGTCTGCAAGACTTTGGTCACTTTATTTTACCCAAACTACAATGTTATTGAAATCCCACATGTGGACAGATGTATCAATTACTGATCTCCAAGACTGCAGGTTCATGGTAGGAAGATGAAGAAGTGGAATTTTCTCAGTTCATCTAGTGTTTGCAGTCGTTATTTTATTTTACCTACAGAGTGAACATGTTCAAGAGTAAAGCATAGAGTTCTGAAGAAGCTCTAAAGAGAGCACTTATAATGATTTACTTGATCTCAGTAAAATCTTGGCCTCCCTTGTGGATGAAACAGACAAATTCCATGTAAGAAATCATTTGTTAAAGATTCCCTGCAGAAAGTGAGCTATATCAAGCATATATGAACTTCATTGTGGTTATATTTTATTGCTCCTTAGATTATTAAATGTTTAAACTACCGCATCACAGAATCTACATTCTTAATAGTGAAAGAGTGCTAACAGAAATTTTACTAAATATTTCAGCCCTGTTCCAACAATCTCTTGGAAGAAAGTTAATGGTCATAATCCAAGTAAAGCCCGTCTGAGAAAATCCCAAGCTGTGCTTGAAATACCTAATGTGCAGCTAGAGGATGCAGGGATGTATGAATGTAAAGCTGAAAACTCACGTGGAAGGAATGTCTTCAGAGGACAACTACAAGTGTACAGTAAGTGTAACTGCACACGGAATTATCCAGCAATGCTTTGTCCAAGGATTTTACTATGCATGAAGGATGCTAAGGTCCAGTAGAAAATAAATAAATTTCTTCAGAAATAAAATCCTTATTGAATTAAGATATATATCTTTGTTCCCCAGTAATGAATTGAAGCCTGAATTATGAATGAAATTGACTTCCTCAAAAAACTAGGTTAACATTTCATTTTTCCTGATTCTTGGGTGTTGTTTTCTTTTTAAGGAGTTTTGTTATAATTTGAAAAGTCTATAATTTTTCACAGAAAAATCAGATTGGAAGGGACATCTGGAGATCAACTAGTCCAAACTCCTGCTAAAGCAGATTTCCTACTGTAGGTTGCACAAGAAGGTGTCCAGAGAAGGAGACTCCACAGTTGCTCTCAGCAGTCTGCTCCAGTGCTCTGTCACTCCCACAGTAAATAAGTTATTTTGCATATTTGTGTGGAATTTCCTGTATTGCAGTTTATCCCTGTTGCCCCTTATGCTGTCACTGGGAACCACTGAAAAGAGCCTGGCCCCATCCACTTGGCAGTCTCCCATTAGATACTGATGTAGGTGTTAATAAGACCCCCTCTCAGTCTTCTCTAGGCTGAACAGTCCCAGGTCTCAGTCCTAGACAGACCCCCTTTCAGCCTTTCCTCATAAAGGAGATGCTTGCAGGCCTTGATAACCTCTGTGGCCCTCTACTTGATTCTCTAGAAGTTTCTTGTCTTTCTTAGAATCATGAAATTGTGGAATCTTTTGAGTTGGAAGGGATGTTTAAAAGCAGTCCAGACCAATTCCCCTGCGATGAGCAGGAATGCCTGCAGTTAGATCAGGTGCTCATAGCCCTGTCCAGCCTGACCTTGAATGTCTCCAGGGATTGGGCACCCACCACAACTCTCTGAGCAACCTGTGCCAGTGCCTCACCACACTCACAGTAAAAAATTTCTTCCTAACATCAAACCTAAATCTACCCTTCTTTAGTTTAAAGGCATACCCCCTTGTCCTAACAAACATTACAGAAAGGTATCTACTTCAAATTATCTAATTTATCTGTTTAACAGCTATATGAAACACATACTATTCTATTTCTGTTATGTAAAGTCTACTACTATCTTTCAGATTATTTTATACATAATTCAAAACAATATATGAATCAAAGTTTTACCTATCTGCATTAGTAGGAAGTGAGTTCAGAGCAGGTAATCTTTCAAGTGGAGGAGACTGACAGCAGCCTTCAGCACATAAAGGAAGAAATAAAAACTGTTAATAGTTTCCTAAAGTAACATTTCTCAACCTTGAGATGAAGTACTCCCCAGTGAACCTCTCGCATCAGAGCACTCCTGAAAATAACATTAGTGTCTCTATAAACCCTGACATCTCATTCCAAAGGATGTAAGTTGGTTGATAAGAAAGATTTTAGACACAGAATGTTTAGCCAGAGTTTACTTTACAAAGTTCTCAGCCTCTTTTGTTGAGAGCTGTTGTGTCAGGATATAGGAGGTTTACTCAAAACAATATTTGCTCATACACCTTTCGTTCAGAACAACAGTCGGCATTAATAGCTTTAATTAAAAGCTCATTTTCACATCTTATTGCTCCAGGAAACAATGATTGTTTTTTATCTCAGAAATTCAAATGTAGACCATCATTCGTTACCAGAGAGTTCTTGTAAAATTTTAGGAATTTTACAAGAATTCTAGGACAAGTTGTGTCATATTGTGGTCTCACAATCTGCATGTCTCTGTAGGATCAGGCTGTCTGTTTGAATATTCATTTCATCAATTGCATCCAATCTGGATAATCACAGAGTGTTCTGGAGAAAGTCCACAGCACTACATCTGCCTGTCTGGTTGGATTTAGTAATAAACTACTGATTTTTCATTTCTTACCTGGTGCTGCAATACAGATATACCATGACTGCTTGACACAGCTGACACTTCAGATGTTCAGAAAGTGGTATTTCAGTTGCTGACAATTTAAGATTGATGTAGTCCCAGCACTTGGTGGAAATTCGGCTGTAGACATGACAAAGTCATTAAAAATATAATTTTGATAATGCAAGGCATCTTCATATACTTGACTGCAACCTATTTTTGAGAGATGTGGTTTTTCCCAGGTGATCCACTCATACTGTCATTTACATGAATTTTTGTTCAAGCTGAATATGATTAACAGATGAAAGCGCAAAAGATACAAATTGAGTGGAGAAATTGAGCATTAACCTATGGCTCCTCCATAACATCTGACTACTTGCGTGTTCCCAATCACAACTGCTCTGTGCAGTCCCCGCTTTTTTCTCTCTCTGACCCTGCTGGGTTTGCTTATGTATTACCTACTCACTAGTATCAGCAGAGAGTTGTGATGTGAACCAGATCACGAGAACACTTTTCCTTGCTATTTTCCTTTCATCTGAATCAGTTCCCTGATAATTATACAGAAACTGGCTAAAGAGAGAAAGATTTCTGATTGTACCTTCAGCTGAAATCAGTTGTCTTAGCTTTCTCACCTATTTTTGTTCTCCTTTAAACTTTCAGAAAATGAATTTCTTTCACTGCAGACTCCTATTCACACTTTAGGATACTGTCTGAAATCATTTTTCTACATAAAATTTTCTCTTAAATATTCTTTCAGCCATTTTCTTTTTAATTATTTGAGAAAGTAGGCTGAATTTTCTGCATCTTAACTTTTTTTTTTAACAGATGATGTAATAATTGGCCTCTAAACTTGCTGTTTTATCACCAACCCGTTTTTATAAAATATTTTTACATTCTCAAATAAAAATATGGAGAAATGCAACATTAAATAAATCACAGGGTGGATAGTGATTTCAAAATTTTGGCAGCCCTGTAGAAAGTTATAGCACAGTACCCATGAAGGCCACTGAATAATAAAACACATCCTTCCACTCTTACGTTTACCCCTCAAATTCTTCACTAAACAGATAACAACTGTCAAACATCCATTTTTTCCCCAACCATTAATGTTGCATGTAGAAAAATAATAATAATAATAATAATAATAATAATAATAATAATAATTACTTTCCAAATCTGTTTAAATACACTTTAGAATTTATATTTTCTAATTCAAATTAACTGTAATTATGGAATGAGGTTTTCTTTGCCTGCATGTATATCAAAACAATGCTTAAATTTTTTTGTTTGAAAGAGAAAATAATGCATTCACTCAAAGCTCATAAATCCAGTTAAACATTTCACGTTTTTCTCTTTTAATTATTGACAATGTTTAGGAACAAGTGTTAAAACATTATGCAGAAAGGCTCTTGCTAATGAGCAAAGAGTGAACCCTGTTTTCTTGTGGCAAAGTAAGAATAATATAGAGAGGAAGAGAATCCAAAATGTATGCTATTTGTTTTAATTATGCATTTAGCTCTGTTCCTGTTACATCCACCTACTGCTTTGCCATTTTATTCCAAATTCTCTTGCTTCACTTAAAGGAGAGAGATTCTGAGTCATTATCTTTGCTAATAGAAAGTTTGACAATTCTGTATCCAAAGGCTACTAAGAGTGTTTAAAAAAAAAAAAAAAAAAAAAAGAGTAAAAATACTCCATGTAGCAAAAAAAGATTATTGATACTAACAGATTGTACAATTATGTTTTTCCCATGCCATGATAGTAGAGTTCAGTGGGTGGGAATGCTGGCTTTCTGCCAGGAATACCTCTGCAACCAGGCATGGTGATGCAGTATTTAAATGTAATTAGGTTCACTCTTTAATTCTTTATGGTCTTGTTCATGGTGACAACATGAAACTGTATAAGTTTTGGGTTGTATAGTAGAAGTTTCAGAAAAAGCAAAATAAGGAGAGAAATATAAAGAACATCTGTTCAGTGCCTCTTTGAAATTGCATAATTTTAAGGCACCGCCAGCTAACTTGTACAATTTTTTAGGTACTCATTCAGCTCTCACCTTTTCCAAAATCACCTTAGCTTACTCATTTTCGAAGTAAGGAAGTGCTTCCCAGCCTGCTTTCTTTGTGCATACTGAAACACTTCAAAACAGTAGCAGCTAAACAATGTAATTGAATTATGTTCTTAGAACAATTAGTAGGCAACGAGTCAGCAAGGACTCTCGCAGACTTCTCTGAAGTACTACATGGGATCTTTTGATTAACACAAGAATCCAGTGATTCAGTGCAGAGGAATATTTATGAAGCATACTTGACAATAACGAGAATAAAGAAACTGGAAGCAGTTGGTTTTGGCCTTGGTGTGGAAGTGAGGCTGGGGTTTTTTTTGTATTTGTTTTCCCCCAATAAAAGAGGAATGAGAGATTCTTCTTATGACACATGTCCAGTTTCTGACAACTATCTGGTCAGGGACTTTTATGCAGATTGTTCTCTGCTTAGGAATGATAGACAGCCCTTTCACTCTCTCCATAATACTTGCATGAGATGTAAGCTACAAGAAGTTTGTCATCTGTCATGCTTCCTCATACCTTTTCATATCTTTGATCGGTGACCTGTCAAATGACAGCAAGATTTAAAGATTTATTTTTAAACTTGGTTCCTCACATTTAAACACATTATCAATTATCCAACAATTGAAGCAGAGAATCTGTCATGACAGAACTGAATTTCTACTTATTCAAAGTAGAAGAATTTTATATTCCTTTAAAAATGAAGTTAATTACCTATTTATTCTCTACCATTTAAAATATATATATCAAGTATCTTTAAGTTAATTAGTTTGATCTATTACCCTCTTTGTTATGAAAATTGATGCTGCTACATGAAAACCCACAATGTGTCTTTTAAGCAAATATATTTTTAATGAATACATAAATTCTTCACTGACTCATACAAAGTTTTCTAAATGGTACAATTCTACAAACAGAGACTTTATTGATCACTGAACTGAAGATTTGAATCTCTACAAAAATACTCCCTACTTATTACGTGAAATCCAGATATTAATGATCACGTGTATGGCTAACAACAGACTACCTTAAAGAAATAAAATAAAATAAATTCAATATTGACTTGCTATGCAAATCCTGTTAGTAATGAATGTTGGAAATCTCTTGTGGGTTTTGTTCTTAAAAGCATCAAAAACATTTTCTCTCTTGAAATACGAATTAAACTCATGAAACTCAGAGAATATCATGATTCGCATCCTTACTAAAATTTAAATAGTTCTTGCAATGTTACTAAACATTGCATTATTACAAAGAAAATGTTCCTAAATCCACTCATAATAAATGCATTAATATGTATTACTCTAATTCAATCCTTTGGACTTTATTAAATCAGGCAGACTTTCAATTCTTGGCTATGATACTGCTCACTGCTTGATGCCATTACAGTATTTCCTTTAAAGTTAAGTAGTTTCATTTCATTATTTTCATACTTCCTCTTTCGGCTTTGGTTGTTTGTTTAATTATGTTTCTTTTTGAGGCATAGACTTTGTAAAAAACATAATTCAAGTTCTTTAACTGATTAGGTCTTTGCATATCTGTTAGGCACTTATTATTTGGTATGCTTTATTCGTAGCGTGGTATATTTTCCTTGCAGCCTACCCACAGTGGGTGGAGAAACTTAATGATACTGAATTAGATAGTGGGGAACAGCTACGATGGGAATGCAAAGCCACTGGAAAGCCAAGACCCACGTATCGTTGGTTGAAAAATGGAGCTCCTCTTTGGCCACAGGTACATTAGATGTGGTGTCAACAGTATGCTGCATGTTTCTCTTTTAGTACAGATGAATTTAGTTAAAGTTCTGAAAAATACTTCAGAAATGAATGTTTTCTCTATTAGTTTCTGAAGTGTAAGTATAAAGACAAATTCTAAACATTTGTTTCTTCCGATTCAACTTAACGTAGAATTGCAATCATTAGTAATTCTCTCTACTTCAAAATATATCCGAACTATGCTTGTAACTACACTGCCACTGTCCTGTAATGTCTATCTAAGTAGTCCCCAGTACATTTACTTATTTTTCTTTTTTAGACAGTGATATTAATTGCAAAATTATGTTAGAGGGTAACAACTCAGAGAAGGACTGTCTTTGCTTAAGCAGACTCCTGCATATCTCTCCCAATAATAGGTTATTTACTGCGTGGCATATTTAATTTGCACTCATCAACACATTTGAAAGCTATGTAAGAAGGATAAAGATTGCTCTGTTTTCATCAGTTTTCAGCTCTGTTAATTCTCTTCAGAACTCACCATCAACACCATTAAAATGTTCCAAGAATGTAAAGTCTTCGATACACTCACCTGATATATTTTAAGAGTCGATCTAGATAAAATTCTTTTTTCTTTTTTAAAAGAACACTTAGGCCATGACCTGTCATTTGTTTTTCTTTTTTCTTTTTTTCTCAGTGAATAATCAGCACATCAATGCCATTCACACCTTAGTTGTTTGTTTTCTTTTTGTTTCTGTTTCCTTTCTTGTTTGTTTCTTTTTTCTCTTCTAGCACCTTTTCTTTTTAAAATCTCAAGATATTTAAGGACAGTTTTGTAAATTTGTTTTTGGGTTTTTGTTTGTTTGTTTGTTTGTTTGTTTGTTTAAATTAAAATAAAGCCTTTCAGTCCTGGTAGAAAATGGCTCAATTTGTAAAAGTATTCACATAATTCACATAAGAATTTATGAATTTAAAGGACGTGATACTTTCTTCTCAGTGACTGTTGCTTCCATCTGTGATCATCAACTAATTATGCAAAGAATGAGATATAACATAAGCAGAGTTTATTTTTGAAGATATGAGGCATTGATAATAACGTTTTATGCCTTTGTTTTATATTTTTCTGCCTTTTAGAGTAGCTATCAGTCCTGGAATTGATGTAATATAAGTATCTGTACTTTTTGGCTTTCTGATTTTCTTAATCATCAGTTGCATTAGACTTTTAATTTCATTTAAAATTAAAGGTTTACAACCAAGGGAATACTTTTTCATAGTTTTCTCTGCAGTTTGACACACCTTTTTAGTAATCTTTAACAAAGCCAACAAAAGTAGCACTGAAACCTAGAGGAGTTTTATAGTGGTTCAAATTATTCCTCATGTAGTTCCATGAATTACATATACCCATAAGTAGCTATTTATGCCTTTCTCTTACATCTATAGTAATTATTTTCTATTACCATACCTTTCAAACAAGAAATCTGCATCAAATTCTTCCACTCATTCAAACAATCTTTTATGTCTACTTTTGAGAAAAAATAGTGGCACAACTGAAATCAAACATTTGCTGAGATTTGAAGATCATCATATATGTTCCACTTAAAAACAAATGACTTCTCACCTCATTAAAGCTACCAGGTTGAACTACTTTTAAAAATCTTGTTACAGTAATAGCACCAATCAAAGAAACAAATAGACAACAGCAAGCATAGGATAATATTTTCTTTCAAATGTTCTTGGAGGTTTTCCTGACCTGCACCATATATTTTATTTTTGCCGTCTCTTAGATAGCAAGAACAAAGGAAGCCCAAGGAAGTCTGTTGCTGAGTTTTATTTTAGTTCAGCAATGTCTTTTTTTCCCTTTGCCTTATTCTTTCTTATTTCATTACAGAGCAGAATTGAGATGGTTAACAGTGTACTGATGATCCGCACTGTGAACATCTCAGATGCTGGAATGTATCAGTGCTTAGCAGAAAATAAGTATGGCACCATCTACGCCAGTGCTGAGCTGAAGATTTTAGGTGAGTATTATCAAAAAAAGAACAGACTGCTCCTTTTTTTTCCTGTTTATCCTGTTTAATAATTACATTTGTTCTTGGCATTTTATGATAAAGAACAGCTTCTGTCAGTCCAGGCTTCGTAAAGCAGATAAAATTGGCTTCTTTTTTCCTCTTGTTACTTATGTGTGACTGAGCCCTTTATTGCCTGGGAGAACACATATTCTTCCACTAATTGAGTTTTTTGTTTTGTAAATTACAGCTTCAGTTACATTTTGCAAATATCTAGGTCTATGTCAATTAAAATACATGGAAAATAATTTTTAATTCCTCAAATACAAGTGCAAATAAAGAAACAGAGGAATATTAGACATATTGCTGATTAAATTTGTATTATTTATATTACTTGTAACAGGGCCATTAATCAAAGGTGATTAAATATGATGCTATATTACAGATTTTAAAATTTCCATTAAATTCATCAAGACTGATTGAATACTGGCAGCATTTCAGCTAGTATCCCACACTAAAGCAAATACCCTATATACTGTTTCTCAGAAAATGAAGGAAAAATTTAATTTTTCACAAGCTCAGAGAGTGTTATTGAAGAAAAACATGAAGTATGCCTTATCAACACTCCCTAGCTTTGTATAAGTCAGGATGTGATAACACACAATAGGACACTGAGACAAGCTTTTGAGAGACTCACTTTCTCTGAGCCACAGTCAGTGGCTGCACACTTTCCATCACTTTGCATGGCTCTTTGAGATTCACTCAGGAAAGAGATCCTTGTTGGTTACAAAGTTTTCTCGTTCCTTTTTTTTTTTTACTTTTTTTTCCCCTATACCTATTTTATCAAGTAGCTGTACACTTTCTTTGGTGTTCTGTAACACAGTACATCATTAACATGTGTCGCTGCACTAAAATTGGCCTTCATTTTGTGACTACTGAAATTGTGCCCCTGTTAAATTTTAGCCATAATATTGAGTTAAAGTATCTGCTGTGGTTAATTTTCTGGATTCTTAAAGGGAAAATTACAGAATAAATTGCCCATATACGTATCTCTGGTATGAAAATTATCAAAAATAATGGCAATAAATTGCTACATATGTGAGGCAATGAAGCATGAGATGTTCTTACATGTGTAGTTCAGATACTTGGGGAGGAGAGGAATTGTTGTCTCTGTTTTTCCAAAATGAGCTTAAAAAAATACAAACAAATGATTTCACAGATAATCATAGAGTGATTCATGATGGAAAAGACCTTCAAGCTCATCAAGTCCAACCATCCCATTACTAAACCATGTCCCTTAGCACCACATCCATTCTTAAACATCTCCAGGAATAGAGCGTCCACCATCACCCTGGACAGCCCATTCTAGTGCCTACAACTTTCCTTTCTTGTGAAATTACAGTAATTACTAACATTTTTGTGACACATTTATTATCCTGACGTTATTATAATCAATGGGACTTCTTGAAAAAGGGTTTAAACATTTGTAAAAAAAAAATTGGTTGAACATCTCCTTTAAAAAAACTCTCACTTTTCAATCCCCAGCATTTAGACAAATAAATAAATAAAATGGAAAGCAATGCAATTACTCTAACAGTAGCATTATTTATAAGAATTAACTCTAGGGAGTTCACTTTAGATAGCTACGGAATCGACATTTCTTTACTTTTTAACTTGTTACTTCTAACTACTATCTGTGAAATCCAAAAATTTTAGGAAAGGTGTAGCTTAATAACTTAATAACTAAAGCTGTTGGATTTAAAAAACAATTTTAATTTAGCATGTTAATCTGGATAACATCTCCATATTTAATAACTTGATTAACTTACAGACCTACCGTCTAGTCTTCAATGCTATTTCAAACACCTTCTACAATTCCATCTGATCGGTGGTACAGTCATTTCAAAACCAAAAATGAAAATTCTATACTCCAAAACAAACTATTAGAATGTAATGAAATGGAAACCTATGATTATTTTCTGTAGAGTTAATGTGCTTCTTTCCAACAGCTTCAGCTCCCACTTTCCCACTAAATCAAATGAGGAAAACAATTATTATTACCAAAGGCCAAGAAGTTGTCATTGAATGCAAGCCACAAGCCTCTCCAAAGCCAACTATCACTTGGAAGAAAGGAGACAAAGCTTTAAGGGAGAGTAAGAGGTCAGAAGCCTGTTCGGTAAACTAAATATTGTCTTTGCATGCTTGATTCTGTGGTTCTAAATGAAAATGCAGACAGTAACAAGAACG
>JAOWBP010051676.1:3432-14909 GCA_028571105.1 Tragopan temminckii | reverse complement strand
AAAAGAAAAGAAAAGAAAAGAAAAGAAAAGAAAAGAAAAGAAAAGAAAAGAAAAGAAAAGAAAAGAAAAGAGAAAAAGAGAGAGAAAAAGAGAATTCAGGAATTAGATAACTGTATTTTTCAAGCTGTGATATTATGTGTCTGAGGCAGTAATAGAAATAGCATTTCAGACCATAATTACTCATAGAAGATGACTAAATATAGCAAAAAGAAAATTCATAAGCAAAATATAAAATCGAAGAATGATCTCTCTAACTTGATATTTCAAAACCTGAATAACTTCTTACATTGTTTGATTTTATAATATTCATTTCATAAGAAGTATATTGCTCTGAGGCAGGAAAAGTACATATTCAAACATATTAAAATTTTTTATTCAAAATTAATGACAAATTTCAGCTAACTCTGAACTGTGAGAGAAGAAGGTAAGAAGACCTGTATGTCAAGAAGTGTCTTTAACTTGCTTGGTGTTAATAGAACTCATCAAAGGAAATACTCTGAATTTCAGGGTGTTCTTTGGATGGAAGTCACTCTAGAAGTGGAAAGTGTTGTTATTGATAAGAACAACAGAGTTTTAAGGACCTGAGCCAAAAGGAACCAGGATATGGAAAGAGCCCAATCCAAAGCCCAGTGGAATAAATCAAAGTCTTTCTATTCCTCACTTGGGAACTTGATTCAAATTGTGAATTTAGCATGGTGACATCTGTGCGTTCTTCACTGATGGATGTGGTGAAACAGTGCTGGAAATGGCCACAGATAGTTACCATTGCTGCAAAATAACAATTTCCTGGCTTTGTGTAGCATTTCTTCAGTTTTTCATGCCGTTTTCTGAATGTCATCTTTCATCTGTTTCCCATGGCTCCTTTCTGTTTCCTATTCTCTTTTTCTCTCTCCTTTTTTTTTTTTTTTTTTTTCTTTCACAAGATAAAGCAATAACATATACAATCAGATGTGAAACATTATTTTGGAATGTGCCCATTCAGACTTTCTACCCTGTTTTACTCTATAGTGTTTTGTCTCTTTTCAACAATTGAGATTGTTGTGTTTTTTTTTTTGTTTTTGTTTGTTTGTTTTTCATTCTGCTCAATAAAATATATGTAAGAAGGTAGGAAACTGGAGTACTGCATTTGTGGCAACCTGAAGAATCACATCTTACCTCCTCTCCCAGGAGAGATTAAATTATGAGTCACTTCTTTCTCTGCCATTCCTCCACAAGTAAATTCTGCTGCTATCTTACATTAGAAACAGGCAGGAAAAAACGAAAGTGCAGCTGCCTCCTTGCTTTTCGCCTCATAGGAAAAGACATTAATGTTCCACTTCTTTGGGATTAGGGAAGAGTTCAGGTCCAGCTGGGGCCCACCACACACGTGCAATAGATTGTGAGGTCAGTCTGTGTAAAGTTTTCATGCGTACTACTGAGCCTGACTACTGGTCCTCAGCGCAAATATTGTTCTGCACTATAATTGCCCAGCTCATGGCTAGCCCAAAGGGACTAAGGAATAATACAGTACATTTGCCAATATGTCTCTAGGAATGTTATCTGCACTTTGATCTACATAAAGTGAGAGCAGGAAGAATTTATTTTGGGGCAGTGTGAATGCATAGGCTTAGGGAGGGTCCCTTGAATCTGGAAATGTCATGGTATGTTAGGCTTTTGAGAGATTATTTCATTCCACTAAAATGATAGGAAGACAAAGAGAATAGAGATGTAGGCTATTGACTTCCCAAATAAGCCTGTCTTGGCAAACAGCATTGCTTGCTTTTCTTTCCCTTCATAAAAATCGTTCCTTCAGCAACCAGTATGTGCAAAGACAGCAAGTCTTGTCTCCAACCAGAAACATATTTTATTCTGCCTCAAGTCTAGTCAACGTGGTACAGCTGGAGTGCCAAACTGCCCCAGTTTGGTTATCAGAAAGGCAACAAGGTTACTGAATGTGTCAGAATCAGATCTTACTTTTTGAACAAATAAACTTTCCTTTATTGCAGATTTGACATGAGCTTTTGAAATAAACTCTTCCCTCGTCACCATCTTACCTCAACACCTTTTTCTCAGTGTATTTTTTGTTTCCTGAGCACTCTTCCCTCCCAAGATTTTGCTGAGACTACTTGAAGTGTGATGCCTTGTTCTCTCACTATCTTTTCTCAGAGCCTCCATAAAGCAGAGCCCCTGGCAAAAGTAATGAAACAGGCCCTGAAAGCCTTTCTGAGAGTCTCTACCACCCACCTTACTCTGCTTTTCCTTAGGGCATCCATCTATCAGGGTAGATGCAGAGGAGAGGGGTGCAGAAGGGCTTTGTGTCCTTTAATTCTCACTGCTTTTCCAGTGGGACTTTAGAAGTGCAAGAAAAAGCCTATTCCATTTGTTAAGCAAGGCTATTTCTGTTCAGAAATAGCAACTTAATGATGTGAATAGATATGTCCCCAATGGTAAATGACTGCAGAGTTCTGCTGAGCAAATTTTGAGATAATCATTGGTTTATCCTTAAAATGTAGATGAGTTAGAAGCGATAAAAGAATAGAGTCATAGAATCATAGGATGGCCTGGGTTGAAAAGGACCACAATGATCATCTAGTTTCAACCCCTCTGCTATGTGCAGGGTCACCAACTACCAAGCTGCCCAGAGCCACATCCAGCCTGGCCTTGAATGCCTCCAGGGATGGGGTATCCACAGCCTCCTTGGGCAACCTGTTCCAATGCGTCACCACCCTCTGAAAGAAAAACTTCCTTCTAATATCCAACCTAAACCTCCCCTGTCTCAGTTTAAGACCATTCCCCCTTGTCCTATCACTATCCACCCTCGTGAACAGCTGTTCCCCCTCCTGTTTATATGCTCCCTTCAAGTATTGGAAGGCCTGAGGTCTCCCCAGAGCCTTCTCTTCTCCAAGCTAAACAATCCCAGTTTCCTCAATCTTTCTCCATAGGAGAGGTGCTCCAGCCCTCTGATCATCTTAGTGGCCCTCCTCTGGACTCATTCCAAGAGCTCTTTCTTGTACTGGGGACTCCAGGCCTGAATACAGTACTCCAGATAGACTACTTATGAATATTCAAAGTGAAGGAATACAGCTTCTGACATCTATGTTCTGTGGTTAAGCTGGAAGAGAAACATAGCAACTAAAAGAGAATGGAAAGAAGGAGTATTACCTAAAGTTATCAGGATTTAAGCTGTAAATATCCTGAAATTGACCATCTATGTGCGGCCTCCCTCTGAATAAAGGAAATGGTGGACTGGAAAGAAGCATGCCTCTATATCTGATGTTATAGGCAACAATAAACAGAATAGTTGGAAAGATGGTTCCTTGTGTTTTAGGTGAGTTAACTCAAGAGAGCTCAGCCAGCTGTTTCTAATCAGTGTTTAGAATATAAGACAGAAAACACTTGCCATTTTTACTCTTAATCAAATTCACTTTGTGTTTTCATGCATGTCTATACCAACTTTGTTTCTATTTTCTCCAGTATTGGGTGCTTCTCTCAGGAATTCAACTGCTGAAATAGTGTACGCAAGGTTCTTTTCATTTCCCTAGAAGCATTCTAGACTTTTTATGATTATAATCATTATTTCAAAGAAGTAATACTTGAAAACAGCAAGTACATCCTGTCACTTCAGAAGTCAGAGTGGGAGCCAATCTACATAGTAAATAGCTCTACCAATTCATCTTTGCAGTCAGTCTGGTTTAGTCTACTGGGAAACCAGCTCCAGGTTTCTTCAGCAGCAGTGGACTGAGTGAGCAAAGAGCAGTTCATCCCATCTCATCTTTTTCAGACCCCTAACTTAGAGACAAGTCTAAATCTCACTGCACTTGTGGAATAATATCATATGGAATACCTATGGAAAAACCGTGACAGTCCACTCCAGAGGTACTATTTCTTTCCACTGACTGTAATATAACGTAGTTGTCTATCCATCTGATCTGTAGCCATCCAGCTTAGGTGAGATAAAAAAAAGTGAGCAAATCAGGGAGAGAAGCTCAGCTTTGAACTCTGCAGCCCAGTTCTATGAAATGAATGAATGAATGACTCTGTAGAGTAGAGGAAATGAAACACACCAAACATAAATACTGCAAATCTATCATTGAATGAGTATAAGAGGGAGATAAAAATAGATTTTTAAGAAATAAGGCTCCCTTGCAAATCTCTGTTAGTTTTAGACACCTTTTTAATGTTGCAGTGTGTATCCCAGACTGATGTGGGTTGGGAACTTGCTGTGTTACTGCAAGGTAACTAAGGCAACCAAGACGTTGGTCTTAGTATTTGCTCCTAACACATGATATAATAAAATGCCCATAGAAAGAAAGTATGAAAAAATCAGTCAGAGATTTCAGAAAAGCAGTATGCAGCCATACTTTATTAGGGAGACATCAGGTCCCTACCAGCAGGGCCAGCATCAGCTGGAGCAGCCCAGCCTCCTACAAAGGCTGCAGTTCCTAGACCTGTCTATCTCCTCAGGGCTTGGAACCTTTCACCAGCTGTGTGTGGTCTGGCTGAGCAGTGCCTCTGGCTCCCGCCGGCTTCCTATCAGCATGCTTAACCTCTAATTTTGGGAAACAAAAATACTGACTGGCACAACACCTCTGAAAGGGTGCCAGACCCTGATTTCAGTCCACCTTCTGCCAAGGTCAAATTCTTCTCTAGTTTCAGTTTCATTTTGTTTTACTCCCAGTAGTCAAGAGAAGTTTCCCATGGGCATCCTTGGAACTGCTTCATCAACCTTCACAACCACATGACTCTTAATAAATATTAAGTGATGAGATGCTGTGGCTACATGCTGTCAGGTTTTGGTTTGTGAACTTGTCCTGTATTCACAAGAAATGTGCCCTCCTTTCAGTGACGCTGGCTGAAGCACTGAGCGAAAGCAAATCCATTTGGGTTCAGCCAGTGGGAACGTGGCTGTCACTAAGGAAAGTGTCCTGCTGGCAGCCTAGGCTTGAACAGATCTGCATTGTGGGTGCAAAATAACCTTGATATGCACTTTTCTACACAGATGGCTTATCAAAAACAGTAAGAATAGTATTTGATATAGGTGTTCTATGAAACACCGTATGCATGGCTTTTCACACCACCGTTTTACACTTCAATTTGCATTTGGTGCTTTTTCTCCTTTCACTTGTGTTTGCATATGTGTGTTTATTTTTTAATTACACAGATGTTTGCTTCCTTTTTTTTTTTTTTTTAATAAATGCAGTGTCCTCGTCTACTTTATTCAATGCCTCTCCCTTATGTATTTATCTCATTTTTTTGTCCCTTGTCATGCTACAAATCCACCCTGCCAGGTTTTCAGCTGACACTGCTCATATCCAAAATGTTTCTAGGTTCTTAGTTCTCTCCCACTTTTAGTTGACTACTGGTTAAACATATTCTCTTTGGCAACCTGTGTAGTCTTGCTGTTTTGCTAACTGAGCGCAGAAGTGGCAGTTTAGGAGTGTGGTCATGAGACAGAAGGCTTATTAGTGCAAGTCAATGCTCTTGATTACTGCGCTGACTATTGCATTACTATTTGGGTCTCGTTATCTTTATGCATTGAAAATAATGTTATTGGAAACAATATCTAAACTAAATTACAATAGTAAACTGAGGAACTATCTGAAAGCATTCTAGAGCAAGGTGCTATGAACCCTACAGTATCATCTGTGGTCAAAAATAAGTGACAGAGTTACAGAACACAGTTGCTTGCTTGTCTCTTGCTCACTCTCCTTTTGCCTCCCAGGTTTCTTCAGAAAGCAGATCCTAACAATATATGTATCCAGTCTGTGAAAGTAATGACAAACAAAAATTTATTTATTTATTTAAACTTCTTTCTTCCCATCCAGCATCCTTAGAATGTCCACAGAAAATACTCCAGCTATTCCCCATTCTCCATCTTGGGGAAATGCTCATACCCACTGAAAATTTCTGTTGAAGAACTAAGCAATTATATTTATTTCTCCAAAACTTCATTTAACAGTCTTTGTCTCTTTTGATGCTCCACATGCGGAGACAAGAGGAATCAGGAAATGTGCTTGGACCTTTCTCATCCATCTGGTAAGTGGATGGATTCCCCAGCGCTCTGCCTGAAGGATATGTGCCAATGCGTTGTTCAGTGCTTATTGCCACTTTTCTCATATGTTCTTAGTCAATTGTTGCAATCTGTAGCTATTGTTCTGAGATAGGAATTAGTAACAATATCCAGAAAATGGTTGTGCAATACCACTAATCCCTGACGCCAACTTTGTATATCACATCTTGCATGTAATTATCTCCTGGAACTTCCACTGTCATCAGCACATCTTATGCAATATCTCCTAGAATTTCTGTTGAGACATCAGAGGCAAATAATGATGGAGAGACTTCCAGTTAAAGTGCCCTCCAAGTAACACTGACTGCTTGCCGAGGCTTGAATGATGGTGATATTCACAAGTCTTCAGAACTGCCTAGTGCCTGTCTTCTGAGGGATTATCACCTTAGATCAAAGACTTCTCTTACAGCCTTCATTTAATCAAGAATTAAAAGTGAAGTAGTGCCAGAATACAGCTTTTTTTTTCTCAGATGAATATTCATCCTGCCATTAAATAATGGTCTGCTGCTAATTTTAGTTATTTAATAACCCTTAGCTCACAAATTATTAGAATACTGCATTTTTACCATGCTGATATACTGGCATCTTAGTGTAGACAAATCTACAGAAGGCCTGAACCCATCATACAAGTCAGGTCCTAAAAGCAGATAATAAAGTAGGACTAGGAGATCAGAGCAGATACAGATATCTGAATTTAGACAATGTGAACAATGTGAATCCCATCCAAATCTGTCTGTATGACATTTGTCTGTATGTCTTTAGTTCATCAGAATGAGAACACCCTCATGACATTCCAGGCCCAGTTCAAAACCAAAGCTAAAAGTGATATTTGAGATATAACATAAATCTAAATTCAAAAAATTAAAAGTATGTGTAGAATTCAGGTCTGAATGTGTGCTAATTTAATTGAAAAACAGACAAACAAAATCAACACAGAGATACTATGTTCTGCCCTTTCAAAGGCAAACTTGTGCAAACTTTCAATAGTAAGACCATTTAAGTTCCACAGAGGGTTAAACACGTTTGGAAGTCATTTCGAACATGCATTCCTCTGCAAATGAAATGAAATGAAATAAAAAGACTTCCAACAGGGAGCTGCATGTAATTTATAAATTGCAGTGCGTATATTGAAATAATTTTCATTCTCTACTTTACAAATCAAACAACAGATAGTCTGGCTACAAAATAATACTATCTGACACCTTCCAGAGGAAGCTGCTGGTAAACCTCATCATATATTTAACAAAATCTTCTTGTTTGTCTGCAAGAGAAGTTGGTTACCACTTTGCTCCCAAACTTTGTTACTCCATTTTAGTTGGAGGTGAGAGCGACCCTACATGTATCTGCTTTACGATTCTTTGGTGAGCCTTTTGTGTACAACATTTTAAAGTCGACCAGCTTTAGAGACACAGTCTGAGGGGAACTGCAGAGCAAGGAACTCAATCAAAATAATCTGAAGTTTTGGAACTTAAACCTAGTCCTTCATATTGGAAAATGAATGCAGTATATGACTTTAGCAATGCAAAGCAGAAGACAAAAATGAAGAAGTTGGAACTTTGTATATGAATGAGCAAGTGAAAAGCCTGCTAGGCCTCATCAGTTTTTCACTGAGTTCCCTCTGTGTACCATCAAAATATCTTTCAAGCTAAAGCATCACCGTATCAAGGTAGGCACTGGACATTTCTCAGATGAAATACATTCCCATATCAAAGTCTGTAAATCAAATAATTTTAGATAAATTGTTAACAGCAACACTCACTGAACTATTCATATTAAAAAAGATCAGGTTTTGTTTACCCACGGGTAAAACTTACTAAAGACTGATAAGATCTATTTCTCTTAATCGTTTACTGTTTTTTTTTTCTGCTTGTCTCTCTGAATCTTAATATCAATTCAATCATAACAGTCATTGGCAGCTTGCTACATGTTCAAATTAGTGGCCACAAAATTTATTCACCAGAGAAAGACAAGTTCTCCATAGCAAAGAGTGTCATTGATCTTATTTGGGAAAAAATAAATCACAAGGCCAGGCTAAAATCAACATCAAATAAATGTAGAGGCCATCTTGCCTGGATTATACTTAATTTTGAATTCTTCCTGTTGCCATGACACCAGGCATGAAAAAGAACAAGCCAGACATTGAAATGAACTCAAGAGCTGGTTGGAGATTTGTTTTTTCTTATGTTAAAAATTGTAAGAAAATCCCATATTAGTGAAATAAAAGCAGTAACAGCAGAAGGGTTTTTCCTCTTTGTGAAGTGGAAGGTTGTAGGACAGATATCTTTTGAAATCTTGCTTATTTAAGGAAGTAATCATAATGATTCAGAAATGTTTGCTTAGCGTGCCTGATTCTCCTCCTGGCAAATCAAGTGATTAGCACCTTCTCTAATTCTTGCGGGCTACCTTTACTTAATATTCCTTTGCATCCACCCACTCCCTGCCACCAGGAGCAGCGCTCAGCCAGAGTGCAGCATGCAGCCCACACAGCCAGCATACAAACCTCACACCATCTGCATATTAGCTCTTCAGAGATGCTAAGAGAAGTTGAGCTCCGCAGCGTGCAAATGTCCATTCAATATGGAGGACATACGAGGCACTCCAGAGAGCTATGGAAATTTTTTGGAACTTCATGATCTGATCATTTTAATGGACTTTTAAGAGATCATGAGATTTTCTTTTAAATAGAAAAGGTTTTCATTCCCCTACCAAGAAGCTGAACACCCCTTGTATCCGGGAGCTTTTATAGTTCCCATGTTCCACACGTGGTTGATGAACTCTCAACACGATAAAGCTCTGTAAAATCCTTCTGTTGAAGCATCGTTAGTGTTTTTATTGTAAAACTCCATAACACAAGCTCTCAACTGAAACCGATAACTGCTGCTTGAAGTAAGATACCAAGAACACTAAAGTCATCTCTAGGGGCCTGTCACATATCTGGAGACTATCACCCCTAGCAGAGGTGACCATGGGCATTTCTACTGACTGCTCTCAGATGACAAGAGAATGGACAAAGACTACGGATAAGGGTGATGGCACTAAGCACCATATTTCATTTCTCTGTCACCTTATTATATATTCGGCCTCATTTTATAGAAGTAACAGATAGAGAGGTGCCCTCTTCCAGTGCCTCTATACTTTTCTGCTCAGGATCTCCTTGTTTTCTGTTTCCTACCTTGAGAAGCAGTGAAGTGGGTCCTGCAGACACATGTCTCCCAGTGGTTGTCCTTGACATACAAGTACAATGCTGCTCTGCACCTAGAAACCATTTACCACTGCCAAGAAGCTGTGACAGTCACAAACAGCACCAAAAGGCTGGAGGTGGCCTGCATTTGAGAAGTTTCTCATTCTGTACTCACCTGATCATTGCTGAAAGCTGTGGAAAGCTGTTGAACACATGGTGATATTGAGAACAATGTGCTATCACATTGTCTGGTAAGACACACTAAGCTACACCAATTGTACTTTTATGAGGGTGGACAGTGATAAGACAAGGGGGAATGGTTTTAAACTAAGACAGGGGAGGTTTAGGTTAGTTATTAGGAGGAAGTTTTTCACACAGAGGGTGGTGAGGCACTGGAACAGGTTGCCCAAGGAGGTTGTGGATGCTCCATCCCTGGAGGCATTCAAGGCCAGGCTGGATGTGGCTCTGGGCAGCCTGGTCTGGTGGTTGGTGACCCTGCACATAGCAGGGGAGTTGAAATTAGATGATCATTGTGGACCTTTTCAACCCAAGCCATTCTATGATTCTGTGATTAGATATTTGTGGGGTCTTGCAAAGGACAGCTGGAGCCGGCTGAAAACCGTGCTCCAAACACATCCCAAACAGGCTGGAACTGGCATGACCCAGAAGGTTCGTAGGAGTCCCTGGAAATTTGGCAGGAAGATGGCAGCTGCCGGGACACCACATTTATATAATCATCAGCAGTCATGGTTTGTGTTAGTGCCAGCAGGATCCTGAAACACATCTCCATGCTACAACAAATACTAGAAACTAACTTTTCACTGTGACTTACACAGATGTGGGGTGGGGGGAGGAGACACAAACATTTGGCTGTATATAAATAGAGCAGTAGAGAAGCAGAAGGGCTCACAGCAAACACTCATTGTAGAGTGCCTCTCAGCCAAACATGTTGACTGCTAAACGGATGGTTGGAGTTATTGTTTGGACAGTTGCATTGTTTCTGCTGAACATCTGTATTGACGAACACAGATACGACAGCAGGCGTGGGTAGGAAGGGAGAAGAGAATAATTTGGCTCAGCAACAACATCCGTCAATTATAAAATATAGGGAAGGTGCAATACTATTAGCCAATGCATTATCTGTTTGGAACTAACTGATTTTTAGTGTCCCCCCTCCTTTTCTTAGTGTGACTAATCAGTTCTCTCTGACTAACTGCCATTTTGAAACAGACCTTTCTCTCATTTTAGATTTATGGACTGAAACATCTCTGTGCTTAAATCAGTTTCCTGAAAGTTCAAACACTGAGGCTTTTTGACTTTCAGAAAAGGTTTATATACTCTGAGAGAAGAGAAGCAGTATCATATGTTAATATCCAGAGCATCAGCATAGTGTGCAGGCTCATCACAGTATTGTTATTTTTAGCCAGGATATCATTACAATTAATTCTGTGCAAGTTTTGAAACATACACTATAAAAGCTTGAGATGGAAATGTCGTTCATATGGATTTCTGTTCAGTATTCTCCAAGACAGCTATTTCTTTCTGCTTGTAATGGTGTTCAGAGACTGCACCCTGCTGGCTCATGGCAGCATAAGGGCTTAAAATACGTTCTTGAGTGCTTTTTAAAATGCCCTAAAGAAAAGCCTATCCATATTCCAGCTCAAGTGTCACTCATTTGACCTGTACTCATCGTAGAAGCCTCATGATACACAATCAAAATGAGTGCGTCTAAAATGAAGAAATAAATGCTGCATCATTCTCTTTTGACAAGGCAATTTTCAGATTAAATTTTGCACAATCTGTATGCGTTTCTTCTGCAGGTAATCCCACAAAATGTCAGTGTTGTAGTCAAAACACAAGACCTCAGACTTTTGAGGCAGCATTTGTGCCACCATTAAAACACCATTTCAAGTGACAAAGAGGAAAAACAATGTTGTTTTTAATCATTCTCAAAGGACACAACAGTGCAGATCTCAGGAACACCCAAGCCTTCAAACAAACTGTGACAATCGAAACAAGTCATTGGCAGAGAAAATCCGTTTCACAAACACAGCTCCCTTTTGCACACCCTCTCACAGCAAAGTGAGCAGGGCTACTAAGAGGAGCCTCTTGCACGCCTAAAATTAAAACACAAACTCACTAAAAGTAACATGAATACTAATCTGTTTTAGTGGCCTCTGAGCACCCAATTCGTAGCATACATGAAGTACTACTTACACTTACAGGCTTTTATTTTTAGTTTTGCAG
>JAOWBP010051673.1:0-14916 GCA_028571105.1 Tragopan temminckii | reverse complement strand
CCCAGAGCCACATCCAGCCTGGCCTTGAATGCCTCCAGGGATGGGGCATCCACAACCTCCTTGGGCAACCTGTAACACTGCCTCTCCACCCTCTGTATGAAAAACTTCCTCCTAATATTTAACCTAAACCTCCCCTGTCTCAGTTTGAAACCATTCCTCCTTGTCCTATTACTATCCACCCTCATAAACAGTCATTCCCCCTCTGCTTATACGCTCCCTTCAAGTATTGAAAGGCCACGATGAGGTCTCCCTGGAGCCTTCTCTTCTCCAAGCTAAAGAGTCCCCTCAACCTTCCTTCATAGGAGAGGTGCTCCAGCCCTCTGATCATCTTAGTGGCCCTCCTCTGGGCGTGCTCCAAGAGCTCTGTATCTTTCTTGTTCTGGGAGCTCCAGGCCTGGATGCAGTACTCCAGATGGGGCCTCTCAAGAGCTGCATAGAGGGGGACAATCACCTTCCTCTCCTTGCTGGCCACTCTTTTAATGCAGCCCAGGATATTCACTGAAGAAGAGTTGGAACAGATAACCTCTAAAGGTCCCTTCCAACTCAAACAATTCTGTGCTGTTATGGCTATGGATTCTGAGGAAAGATGGACAGTGTCTTTCCACATACATTGAGACGTTCACAAATATATACAGATATCTGCACGTGAGTTGCCTTTGCTTGCACCGAAAACGATGCACAAGCAATGAATGGCAGAGGATGTAGCAGCTCACATTGCTGAGACTGGGCAGGTCAGCAGGTGCAGAGCCTCTCTCACTGCAGACCGACTCGGTATCAGTTATGCAACAGGTTATCAGCGTGGGCTGCTTCCGTATGGGTCATGACTTGTAAGAGTGGAAAAACTTGTTTTGTAGTAGCAGAGGGATTTTCCTGAAGTAAGTTAAATAATATTTAATGAAAGCCTGAAATTGCTGGAGCTGCTCTGGAGTGACATTAGCAGAGCTTGAAATCTTTAAGCTTCTTTCACCTGCTGCAATCCAGAAAATCGGTGACTATTCATTTATGTATTCAGTCAGTGTTTATACCAGAAACTCAGAACTCATTTTCTGGATCCCTCAATCCTTCAGACAGAGAAATCTGAAAATTTCTCAAACCACAGGAAACTTAAAAATAGCATTTGTTCCAGCACAGTTACACACTGTTGTTCTTGAAATCTGGGTTAGAAAATACTTAAGTCTCTAAATGAGCAAGGCCCGAAGCGAAGTGTCTCTGATACTGCATGCCTTGTTTGAACAATTAACTCTGTGAGCAGAAGAGTTCCAGAAGCCAGATTTGCCATTGATTTTGTTCCTTGAGATTAATTCCTAGGTGGATTCCCCAGTGTTTAATAAGCATTTCACCTCTGCTGCCATCATCCCCTGGGTAGAGATGAAGGCACCACAGTGGAAGAACCAAATTGGGCCTCAGCAAGGCTCTGCATCCAGTTTCCTATTTTCACACAACAGGGTTTTTTTTATTATCAACACCTCTGTCTTGCTTATTTGCTTGAAACTGAAGAACAGCTTGACAAATTGCTGGTGGGTAAATCCAGATGTTTCTTTAGCAAACGATGCTACATATTCTTTGTGCCACTCCTGCTTTATCATCCAAGGGATGCAGGTGCCAGCAGCAGCTTTGCAGTGCTTCACTGGAGCACTCTGCAGTGCTTTTTAGAAGGATTGCTTTCAGGAAAGTAGAATACAGACCTCACGTGGCACAAACCAGCAGCTCCCCACTAAAAGCAGCAGTGCTGTGTCTGTTCACCCCGCATCCTCACACTTACTGGGGTTACCAACACTGTTTTCCCCACAGGAGAGGACTCTGATAGACTGACCTGAACTCAGTTAACAGCTCCAGATTTGGATTCAAACGGATGCTGCTAAGGAGCATTCTTCCCTCGTAAATATGCCTGTCAAAGTGTTTTATTAGCCTACACAGCAGCTCCAGCTGCCTCTTTCCTCCCTACCTGAGCACACTTGCACTTAGCATCTTCTTGGCCAGCAAAATTAGAGACATTACATGTTCCAGCAGTGAGGGTTTGGAGAGACTAATAAAACAATAAAAGCAATAGATGTGTCACCCTAATCCACTTTAGGAACCTATATTTATTTAATATGCATCTGCCTATTTTAAGCACTCTCCCAGTATTACACACTTCTTTCCTTGTCTCCTTTTTAAACTTCTGCTGCAGTGTTTCAACAACTAAGGGGGATAACTTCCACTGCAAAGATGCTTAACAGTATTTTCAATTATAGTTTGCTTCTGAAAGAGCCAGAAGCATATGGACTGAACATTTCTTCACAACTCTTTTCAAGTGCAGGCTATTAAGAGAAGTCCTTAAGTGTCAGGACACAGTTTACAGAGTGAAGAGGTAATGATGTTTTGTTTCTACTGTAGGTGGACCAGCATGCACTCGGGATGAGATCTGCTATCTTTTAGGAATGTTTCCAGCTAAATCCATTCTAACCACATTTGCTTTACTTGGTTCTGCTTCAGGAACTGCAAGTAGCTTGGCTCCAGCATTAAATAACTGCGCAGGAAATAGCAGAAGGTTTACCATATACAGGCTGGGTAGGGGTGGAGCAAGAAACCAAACTATGAATAACGCAAAGATTGGTTTGAGGACATTCAGATTGGTTCCATCTTAATTAGGAGACACACAAGTTCCCAATGATGGTGATTAAGTTATCTTCATTGAAAACACATTCAAATATTTAAATGCTACCCTGCTTCAGAAAGGGATGTACTGAGACATCAAAGCTAAGTGCCCCTAAATGAGGATTCATTTAAAGGCATGTTCTGCAAACTCTACATTTGACCCCATGTTGTTTTTTGAACAATAAATATCTTACTGTCTCCCAGTCACATTCTGAAAGAATGAATCCTATTCCACATCTTAACTGAACTGCAAAAATAAAATCTAGACAGCTCATTTATTGATACAGTGCAATATCCAAACAAGTAATTTTATTGCTATTAAGCAAAGCGTAACAGCTGGAAAAATAAAGCTCAAGCTATCATGAGAGTTCAGCTGTGCAGAAAGAAAGCAAAACGGTGCAAACAAACAGAAAGGGCACTTCCCAAGAAATGCCAAGATTGGAGTGAGCTCTGGTGGCTCTGATTCCCAGCAGATCAATGTAGCTGTTGGATTTGTTGGTTGAAGTGATAAGAAAGTTGGGCGGAAAAATGCCCCCATGAAAATAAAGCTGTACTGTATTTAATTCACTGGGGAAGAAAACTATATGAGACAAACAAGGTTGCTACATTGTGCTTGCTAAACTTCAGAGGAAAACAGGAGCACGGATGTTAGTATTAACACAGGGTCTCCCTCGCCTGGAAAAAAAGGCAAAGAAAAGAGTGCCTGTCCAAGAAAGTTACTCCTATCATTATAAGTCTTTCCAGTTCTATTTAAAGACAGCAAAGGAGCCAACATGAGAAGCTGTGTTTTGCAGCTCTGCATAAACACTCGCAGATAAGGGTGGTACCAGGTGTCAGCTAGCCCTGCAAAGTCACTGAAATGTCAAGGATTGTTTTTCCTCTACTCCCTTTCTCTTTCCTCCGACTGGGAACTGCCAATGTTTATTTAAAAGATATCCCTTGTATTTGGCAAGAATGCCAGCAGGGCAGACATTAATGGATTATTATTTGGAACTGGAAGCCTGCCAAGGCGATAAGGATAGCCTGCCTACCCAAAGGCCCAAAGCCGTGCCATTAACAGTGGGAGTCAGAAATGAAATTGTCCTGCCAGATGCTCTGCTGTACTGAGTTCAGCTAAGACTTTAAAAATGGACTGGCTCCAACTTCTATTTGATCTGACCTATGAAAATAATTAAATATATAAAGAGGCAGACATGGGCTATAATGAGAGACTAATCCATCTGTAAGGCCCAGGTCTGATTCTTCTGTCTTGCAACGGCGTGAAGAATTTGCTCAGAGCACCATGAAGTCACTGCGTATGTTCCTGTTCACTTCTCTGCCCTTGAACTAGATCCCAACCTGGAAGCCCTGAACTCAACAGCTAAAAGCAGTGTGAGTGCGAGCCTTCTTTGCAGTGCTGTGACAACAAAGCCTTCCTCACTTTTAGCTCTGAGCCAAGAAGGAGGAACGCAACCTTGTGCAGCTATCCCCACAGTGCCAGCAGCACCCTCTGAGAAGACAAGTCTGAAAGAATGTGATATTTTGTGTGTGAAATATATTTAGATTAACACTGTTTACTATTAATCTTCTCTGCAAAGCTCTTTGTTTCCCAACAGTTGAAAAACCAAGCAGTATTGCTCCACCCTTGTTATCCTGTTCTTTGGAAGACGACCTTTTCCGTGGCCCATCAGACATCACGCACTATAATTAAGGTGCTTACAATACCATTCAGTAAAAGCAGGAGCTGGGGTACAGTAGCATTTGCTGCTGTGATTGAAAGCCTTAAAGGTTATATGGAATTTACCAAGTTAGTATTTTTACCTGTTTGGATCTGGCAAAGATAAAAGGAACTTTGTGCTCCTTTTGAACAGCTGGTCTGCCACTAATGAAGTCGAACTAAACAGAGCAGCTTTCCTACTTCTCATGAATGCGTGCAATGAAGCATTACCCCAGACAGGTGTTTGCTGCTAAAAGAAAACACACATACAGATTTAGCTATTTTTTTCTGTGGGTTTCTTTTTTCTCGTCTTAAATACGCCTATAGCAAACGCCCAAGTTCAGGTACCGTAACCCTGGGGAGAGCACAGGCAAGGAATTTCAGCACCTAAATAAAAGCACATCTCTTTATTCTCCTTTGACATTTCACTACCCTTTAGAGCAACTGCTTCTCAGGTTTTTAAGAAGATTGCTCTCTGAAACAGGACTCTACAAGCAGCGCAGAATTCAGACACCTGGAGTTGTAGAGCTATCCTCAGTACCATGCAGTCATAGGGAGAGTGTCAAGTATACAAGTCAAGAGAGAATTAATCTAACAGCAAACCTGGGGTGTGGAAGTTGGCCTGACCTCTCTGTCTGCTTTTCATAATGTGCTAGTTATGCAGACATCTGAGTACTTGCTCTGTAGCTAAGGCAGCACAGTACCACTCACTCTGAACAATTCTGTCCTCTCCCTACAAACTCTCTCATAGAAAAACAAGGAAAGAAAAATATCTCTTTTTCATCCGATATTCCTGTCCAGTTTCTTCATGGAAAAATATACTTTAATGTGAGCTTGAACAGACAAAGCTTTTTTTTTTTTTTATGGATGTATCAAGAATTAAACAAGACTGAAGTTATTCTACTTTCTGGAAGTCATTTACATTTTAAGATCGATGTCTCCTCTGGAATACGCAATTTAGCAGACTCTAGATTTATTTTTCTCCACGGTCCTTGAGGATAATCTTCACAACAGGAAGCTGACAAATGCTGAAACTCTACTGAGTTGTCAGGGGTGAAAGTTATTAACATGTGGACATAACTCTATATTAGCATCAGCTCCTGTAGTGATTATTTAATATAAAAGATGCTTGGTGTCTAAGTCCAGCTATTACTGAAGCTGAAGGAAGTAAGTCAGCCCTGCAGGCAGTGCATGGGGTCCTCAGTCTGTGATGGCACAGGGAAAACCTTTTGTAGAGGAAAAAAGCACTGCTATGAAGAAGAATAAATCCCATGTATTATTGTTTCGTTACCATTCACTAGGAAACAAAGATTGTGTTTCTCAGCAGCAGTTTTACCATTACAAAGAGCAAAGGCATCACAGGTTATTCCTAGCCCTAGGAGTGGGTGCACCAAGGAAGGACACATGGAGGCTGAGCCACAATCAACATCCACCAGGGTGTCTGTCCTCACCCACTCAGCTGCCTTCTCATTCCTTTCTGACTGCATTGGGACTGCTCTGACACCGCCCCATAAGCTGTTTCTTCATGCTGTCTCCTCAGTTGTTTTTCAAGAGCCTTCTGGCTGCCCACATGTGTCTCCTCCTCCTCTTGGATGCTGTGTTTTCTACAGAAGCAACAGATTGCTGTGATGTTGTCCTTCTGATCTAATGAGAAAAACTCCTACAACAGTGTGCATGTGTTTCTTTCTGTATTATTTAGCAGTGGGGTTTGGAGACATACATCTCTCCCAGACTTACTTTTTCTGTTTCATCCTTATTGCCAGTGGTCTCTTAGCTCATTAAGCTTTTCCCTCTCCCAGCCCCACATCTGCATCCTTCCCTTTTGTTCTCATTCTGCAGCCATCGGAGCCCCCACACTTTACTTGCTCTCCCCCTGCAAATTGCTGCTACTTTGCAGGTTTCTTTCTCATTTTTGCCCATGATCATTTTATACCTGAAGCACAGACATAAGGATGGGTCTTAAAACTGACAGCGATCATTCTTTGTACTGATATAGTCTATTTTAATATCTCAAAACTCAGCCTTATTACACCAAGAAACTTAGCCCTCCATGTCATCATAAAGATTAGAAATAGTTGTACTCATCTTACTGCAGACAGGGAGGTAGTTACAGATGTGCCAAAAGACAAACCTGGGCATCAGTTAGGAACTGATATGGAACCTGCATGCCATGGTCGATCTTAGTGCAGAAAACAGCACTGATTAGCTCAAAAGTGAACTTGCACTGATCAGAGGAAGTAGAAAAGTGCAATTAAAGTTGCATCTATCAAATGAAACTTAGCAAAATGGACATTACTCATTCTTTGCCCCTCAACAGTGTAACATACCTTGGGATCACCAGTTTCTTTTTAGAAAATACTACTCTGTGTGTCTCACCTTTGTCAGCACTTTACTGGATCACTTCTATTTCTCTGTAAAATTCTCTCTTTCAAAGTCTCCTGTCTCTCCCCAACAGCAGCACTGGTGAGATTTCCCTAATGGCAGTGACACCCTGGGACCACGAACAACTCACTACAATTCCAAGGGTTGCAGTTGAAACCCCAAAAAACAGCTACTTCACTTCTGTAGCCTTGAAAGACACAGCAGTGAACATGATGTGCTGTGTGTACATGGAGGATCCTCGTGAAAGTCAGGGCCTCCTGTGTGCTGATGCAGGTGAACAAGGTCTTCCAAACCAGGGACTGCAGCTATAAGAGAGTGCAGCACATGAGATATGTGTTTAGGAAGTACCTTTCCATTATTGAGCTGAATCTGTCCAAAAGGATACTGACACATTTCCACGCTTTTTCTGAAGTTCAACAGGCTTGTTTCGGTTACGGCAAGGCAGAACATTCTGAACATGCTCTGAGAGCACAACCATGTACTAAAACTTCTCCCATGCCCTCCGTTCAAGTGGCAAGAACCAAAAGCAATGCTTCCAGAGCTCAGACAGATCAAACATAGGGTTTCATTTGCCTGCTTGGCTCATTTTGCCATCATCTTGAAGGCACAAATATGGGCTAGGAAGGTACTACGAGAGCAGAGCTTCATAAATCATTCCCTGTATTAGCAGGAGGCTGCATCAGCAAGCCCTGCTCATTTAGCTACCTTAAACTTCATCCAACCTGCTTATCCCCCAGCTGCAGGAATAACAGACCACTTGAAAGGTAATATTTTTGCTATTAGTGAAGAAAGGAAAAAATGTGATCTTTGCTGTAGCTTGGGAATAATTTTTCCAGTGCTACATAGAATGAGCCTGAGTGAACACTGCTATTTTTGGCAACGGCCCTCCTGCTTAGCTCACATCAATAATTTTAATGCTTTATTTGTGGTTTGGGCTGTAAGCAATGGTGAAAGCCTGTGGAGAAAAAACGTGGCAAAATTTGCTAAATAATTTTGAGTTCATGACATTTATAAAAATACACGAAAGTTTTCAGAATTCTTAGAGTCCATACATGCTCATAAAGCTGAGCCATGAAGCATTTTATTTTACATATGCAAACATCACTGAATTACTCTTTATGAGGTTTTAATTGGACTTTTAAGGTTTCAGTGGTTACAATGACAGACTGTCAAACATGTTCTCACTCCTGTGTCTTGCAATGTCATTAATACAGGGAATCTCACATTTTGTCCCAGTAGCTTTTTTCTCTCCATGTTTTTCACTGTTTATATCATAGAAGTCCCACTCAGAGATCAGTGTTCAGTGTTTCAGGTGCTGCATAACAGATAACTAAAACAGACTTTCAAGATCTGAAAGCACATTTCAGGAGGAGATATTTCGGTGCAACAATTACAGCTTGTGTCATATCTTTTTCCTTGCACTCCTGCAGTGGTTCTGACCCCTGTGTAGGTGGCCTGACTTTCAGAGCTGCCCTGCTCCCTCTAGCATCACTTCTCCTCCTACATGCCACTGCTTGCTTTTTCTTTTCCTAACTCTCCACTTCGGGAAAAAAAGAAAACAGTGCAACTGCACTATATTTGGAATAAGATATGCTATAGGGGAGGACTTGTCCAATCAAAAAATCATATCAAAGCACTAACTAGCTCATAAGGATCCATGAGGGTGGATAGCGATAGGACAAGGAGGAATAGTTTTAAACTGAGACAAGGGAGGTTTAGGTTAGATATTAGGAGGAAGTTTTTCACACAGAGGGTGGTGATGCACTGTTACAGGTTGCCCAAGGAGGTTGTGGATGCCCCATCCCTGGAGGCATTCAGGGCCAGGCTGGATGTGGCTCTGGGCAGCCTGGTCTGCTGGTTGGCACATAGCAGGGGGGTTGAAACTAGATTATCCTTGAGGTCCTTGTCAACCCAGGCCATTCTGTGATTCTGTGATCCACCAAAATATTCACAATCCCTTAACCTTTGGTACAAGAGGAATCATACTGCAGTTACTGTAATACTCAGGTTCCTATAGCTAGCCATATACTTTTTTATCAGTTGGATCAGACCAGGAAAAGCATTAGCTGGGAGAAATTCTGACTTCATCCAAATCAAACAACAAAGATCCTACAAGCACCCTTGAAAGAATAACAGTAATTGTATGCTCTCTAACAGGCAAATGACCAGACAGAAGCATCAGTTTAGGCCCAGCAGACAGCATTCAGGACTGTTACTAGATGAGTAACTTAGGCCAGAGGAGGAATAATAACTTTTACTACTTCATAGCTACTCTGTTTTTTCCCTAAAATTACATGTTCAAGTTCTGCAAATTCTGTAGCCAACACCAAATTGCAAATGATCACCATAATAGAAAGAAAAGTGCAGAGAGGAATATTCTAGTGCCTTCCTCCAGTCAACAAATACACATTAATGATGTCAGGGTGGTACACAGACAGGGGTAAGTGACCAATAAATTTTTTGTTTTGTTTTTCTTGATCAGAAGTTAGCAGAGTAGCACGGCCATCTGCATGATGTTTACAACACCACGTACTGCTTGCAATTAGAAGTTGTGGATTTGATCATTAGTTCATTGGTTTAAATACAAATACATTGGCTGAAATACAGTCATGCTGGGTTTAATAACAGCAATTGTGGAGTGCATTATTTTAGTTCATGCTAGTACTATGAAGACTTGGGAAAAAACTCCTTGGCAGACAAATTCATCTTTTAAATTCAGTGAAGCAAACAACTGACACATTGGCTCCTTGCCTCTGAATCAAAATACACTCAGAAAGTACATCTGGACCAGTTTTCCAAGCAGGCAGTACAGAATATTCCGGGCTAGAGCACCAGTAACCCCCTTCTGCTTGTAGGCCCCTTCTTGTTCTTGAAGAACCTCAACAAGCACCAAGCCAGCCAGAGAGAACGACCTATAAATCAGCCTTATGAACTTGACATGCTCTGCAAGGGCAAGAGACCAGTTCCAGAGAGCAATCCAGAAAACACGATGTTCTCTCTTCAAAATGAAAACCCAGTCCTAAAATGCAGACCATTCCTGGAAGCTGGAGATAGGATGGTTCAGTTCCCTCTGGAGAAAAAGGACTAGAACTCAGCTTTCCTACAGCCTGGGTAAGTACTCTTGCTATTAGACTTGTTATTTTTAAGCATTATAAATTCATCCCTAATGTCTGATAAAACAGTGATTCATTCACAAGAAATAAACGATTATCAATTATTAGATAAATTTTTTAAAAGCTGAAATAAACTGGAAATAATAAGAATGTGTTGTCTAGAAAAATTAACATTTCTGAAAGACAAGCTATAGTTTAAAGCATAAATACACAGACACCTTGATCAGCTGAGAGCCTCCTCTAGCAATTCTGCAATTGCAGCAGGATCTTCATTTAGGAGAAGATGTGAGCCCTTAGTGTCTATCTCAATGATAGGTGATCATCCTTCACAATTCTGCAACGTGTTCAAAACATGCAGACTATCTTCAGTACAAAAAGCCCTCCCTCTTCACATATTTCTTTAAAGCCCAAACTGTTATTTTAAAGTACTGTAGCTTTGCTGCATAAGCTTCTAGCTCAAGCCAGTGCCCAAGGCACAGTTACTGCGAACATCCAGAAAATATTCCCTTGTATAAGGCAGTAAAAGTCCATTAGATGGAGTATTGGTATCTATATACCTAGAGCCTGACGTGTCAGAGTCACTCCAGCACAACTTGATGAGAACAGGCAAATTTACAATAGCATAAAGCTGGAATAACAGTGGTTGAGAGGAACGAAATAGGAATCAGCCTCACACTGATTAGGAACCATAAAGGCACATGTGGCCTCAATCACAATGCTGGGTTCTGAGAACAAAAGCTACTTCTCCCTTTCATGGGGACACTTCTTAAATTACATACTCCTTTGAGACAGGAGACATGCTAGGCCATGATACGCAGATAACCACTGGCCTAGGCAAAAGACTTCCTTCTGCTCTGCACTACTTTAATTATCTTAAGGAAGATTTTACAAATAAAAAGCTCTACCTCCTAGCCTCTCATTTAAGTATATTCCACCCATCATGATATATTCCAGGGGCCACAAGCCACATGCTGAGTATGCCCTCTGACTTCAGTTCAAATAGCATATGGCTCAAGGGTTTCTGAGTTATTATTTGATAATACTGAAAGGTAATATAGTGTGTGGTCCATCGAAGGCATCCCAAGTGTTCATTTACCCTACAGCGAAGGAAGGTTCCCCACGCTGCTGCACTCGACCCTGCCTGTAATTTGAAAAGAGTGATTTTAGAGCTGGTTACAATTTAAACCTTCCAACTCTGAACAGTTTCTGGACAATACTGTCAACATTCATTAGAGAAGGAAATAGGAGAAAAAATCCATTTGAATTTATACAGTTTTAGACAACTGTATTTGTTTTACTGCATGTTTGGAGGGCTTCGGCATCCTTGCATGGGCAGTATTACACAGTAAACGTGGCACAACGAACTTGAGTTTAGAAGAGAGCCAAATTCATCATGATGTCTCCTCATATATCAGAAACTTATACTTCAGCCTAATGTGCAAAAGCATTATGTGCATTTGTACATTCCCTCACCAGTCCTTAACCGCTTATGATCCAACTAGCAGATTTCAAAGATATTTCCCAGAGCAGAAGAGATTTCTGAGATATTAAATGTCTATCAATGGTGTGAAAACAGGTTAAGTGGGTAGATAAGAAAAAAGTGATGTCTGCTTCCAGGAAGGGCAAGGTTGCAAAATGGGCTTGTACTTCATGAGACATCACCGACTTTTTTTCACACTGGAAATGAGAAGTATGATGCTTTTCCCAGTGGTGAGATATTTAATTGCAGTTTTGACCTTACATTCACTAAAATATTCAACACAGAAAACCAAAGTCTATATATTTTATTACATCTTGTTTGGACAAAACTCCTTGTTTAGATATCAAGGTAACATGAAAACTTGCTGGTGATTAAATTGTTAAAATATGGCAGCTGACCTGCAGGTGAAAGCATTGATGCAGACAAAGAGAAGACAATAGCACCATTTTAATAATAAAAAAAAAAAGGAGTACCTGCTAAGTTAATCAGATTTCCTTCCCTCACCCCAAACAGCAAATATAAACAGATTGAGTGCCTCAAGTAAAAGATATCTGGCAGCATGGAAAGATTTCTTCCCAATGGTAACGAAAAGATGGATCATATTATCTGAATAAAGTAAATATGATTTTTTTGCCAAAATTTCAGGTGTATTTCATCCCTTGTTTTCTTCCATCTCCGAACAGATCATTCTGAGTTCAAGGAGAAATCATTTGGCACGTTGCTAGGATTGATCTGTACAAAATGATGGATTGAGAAAAAAACAGACCCAAACCAATAGCAAATGTCCAGATGTCACCGCTGTCACACATTTCATTCGGGTTTTCCTGGAGCCTCACACTTATCGTTTGTACTGGGCAAAGAGCTCCTGATGCAATTAATTCTTTTTAAAGAATTGTAAAGACAAGTAACGTTCATGAGGTTGAGTGCACAGTTTCACCTTGTCGCCTGTGCAGGAGTTCAAGACGGCTGCACAAAGCTTTCATTCAGAGAACAGGAGGGCTCACATTGACAGAAACGCTTTCCAAAACATTTTTACTGGAATTTTGGTGGAAGGTGTTACAGAGCTCCAAATATTTGTTTCTTTGTTTCCATGGGAACAACAGCACAGTGGTTTAATAATAAAACAACATTGATCCTCGGAGTTTAAGAGAGTTCCTTGATTTTTGTTCTGAGTTAAAGATTTATTTTTCCACGGGTTTCTCTTCCCCCCCTCTCCCCGAAACCAGCAAGTTGCACGGTTTAATGCCCTTTCAGTACTTGGGAGTGGATCCAAAACATTAAAGACAAGTCTTGCAAAACTTGTATTATCCTGCTGCATATTATAAAACCAAGCACTGTATTAAACACATTCTAAGAAGCCAGTATTTGTAGACCTAGCTTACTTCTTCTCAGACCCTTAACACATGCTGTTGTTCAATCACTTTCTATCTGTGTTTTGGAGACTTGATATAATGTTGTTGGAGAGCAACAGAGTCCAGAAATTGGGGTGCAAAACATCAGCACTTGAAACTTTTAATCCCAGTTGCAAAAAGAGAGGAGGAAGTAAAAAGGGTGTTTTCACAAGGCTTTACTTTAAAATGTTGTTCCACCTAATCCAGACCTCCTCTCCAGGAAGAAGAAAACCGTGTCAGAGGGTCAGACCAGAAGTTAGCTTGAAAAGCTTCTGCAAAGACAGCTTTTTTTTTACTACATAAGGGATCCAGAGACAGTGTCCTCTTACGTTAGGCATCTAATTTCATGTTTAAAGATGGGTTGCATTTAATGTCCCCAGGAAATTTGTGCAATTTTGCTCAAGCCGCAATATCTGAAAGTTGAAGATCTGTGGTGTAAAAATTTGCAGTCGTGACACTCATACCATCAGTGGTTTTGAGACTGAAGAATTTTTTCTTTATATCACAATAATGTATGGTCATAGCTTTATTCCCAAACCTGATACATGCATCTGAATACGTACAAATCTTATTAAAATATCCGAGGCTCTTGGGTCATCAGTTGGAAGTGGAAATTCACAAAGCATGCAAAAAAAGTTGTTCTCCTTGCCTCTCTGTGGGCCTTGGATATGCAGCTATGTTCAGTGCCTCTGCCTCTGCTAAGGAGTAATTAGTAACACTATTATCACAAAAAAAAAAAAAAGCATGGAACTTGTGACTCTGGTAGCCTCTGCTCAAAGTGAACCCTGTATGATAAGAGTAAGGAAGAGGATAAAGAGAATCTCAGCACTAGTAAATAATAACCATGCCACTGGAAAATAAATAGAGACTGACAAATTATTGCTGACGTAGTGCCTGTGAGAGTGTCTAGACTAAGGGAGTCAAACCTACTGTCCGTAGGCTGAAGCTGGCTCCCTGGAGTCTTTCCACCAGCCTACAGTTTCTTGTGCAACATTCACTGCAATGAATGGGCAGGCACCTGCTTGTTCATCGTCCAAGAAGGGCAAAGAGTGCAGACAGTGAGGCTGGAAATGAATTCTGCTCCTCCACAGCTGTCTTGTCTTTCACTTCTGCTTCTCCAGCCCAGGAGCAGTGCAGGTGCCCCCAAAACATCCACTATCTCTCCATCTCTACACCAGCACCTCCAGAAATGCATTTGATTCTCTCAGCCTCACTTTGTGTTCACAGGTTTCAAAGTGGTTATTTTTCCACAAGCAGTGCCTCCCTTTTGTTTCCTGCCAAGGGAAAAGAGAGTAAAGATGCAAAGGAAAGATTTTTTTTTAAGTGAAGATGAAGAGAAGGGTACTGGAACAAACCCAAACAAGAGCCAGAAATGACTAATGTGGAGAGAAAGGCCCAGAACAATCAGAAGTTGGAGGCAAAGCTAGAACATAGGTTCCATCACGATGCAGCTCCCAAGGAATGAGAAATAAAGCAAGAAACAAAGAAATGTATCATCAAGGCATTTTCTTCTTTAGGCAATAGTCTTTTTTTTTTTTTTTTTTTTAATTTTAACTTCAAATGAAATCTGCAACATTCAAAAATAAATAAATCTTTTAGCAGTGTGACAGGAGTGCAAAATGTGTCTCTTCACTCATCACCCACAGACTTGAACTGAAATAGTAATTTGGCCCTTGCCAAGGTGTACAACCACTTAAATAGCAGTGCTGTAAATCAAAAGGTCCTCACAGCCTCCACACAAGCAAGAGTTTGAAGGTCACCAAGCATGATGCAACCGTCAGGCATGAAATATTTCTAAGGAGACATGGTACTTGCACCTCACTGTCAATACTGGGGAAAAAAATTTCCATTATCCACCTGTGCTCCTTCACATCTGTCAGAATGGGGCCAGATGAGGCCAGCAGGGGCTAAGAAATTGCTTCAGTGCACAGTCAGATAGACAATATAGTACAACATAACAAAAGGAGCTCTTGCAATCAGGGTGGAAATGGTAACTTCCCTGAGACTTGCTAGGCCAAATAGTTGCGGGCAGTTTTGACACTTCCCTAACATCTAAATATCTCATCAGGCAGGTGTCTTCATTTCTTACGCCAAACAAACAATCCAACGCTCATACACACCAGCCATCTCTACACCACCACACTACCAGTACTGAAAAGTAAGAACTCCTCCTTCCCAGAGATGGCAAGTGCTTCAGTACCTGCAGGACTTCAAGCC
>JAOWBP010051672.1:0-14920 GCA_028571105.1 Tragopan temminckii | reverse complement strand
AGAAAAGGGAAAACGTAATGAGTTTTAAAGGTTCATGGTAGAAGATAACTTCAAACTCTAAATTGCTTCACATCTTAACACTGAAAGTTACAAACTACTGAGACGTTTTATCTTAGAACGTGATGGATTCACATTAGCTTGAAGTCTTAAATCAAGACTAAATGCATTTATAAATAGATATCTAGCAGCTTAACCAAATGTCATATGTCAAAGTAATAACTAAGTGAATTTTCTTTGTGTGTGCTATGTGAGAAGTTGCAAGATATTTTCGCAATAATCTCCTTGCGTATTAGTTTTTTGTATTGGTGCTATAAATATGTTTTGCTAGCACCAAGACCTGCTGGCAGTTACCCTGCTTAGGTTTTCTGGTTTCAAATACGAAACTGGAACAGACATGTTTGGAAATCACATGAACAGGCAGAACTCAGATATGTAAACATGAGATGAACAGAGGACCACAGATTCCTTGAGAGAGAAAGTGGTAGGAACCCAGCTGCCAGAATAGCACATCCATTTCTTTGTTCTTTTTGTAACAGTCCATGAATTTAGACTCTGAGGTATGTAAGAGAAATCTGGGAAACAAAGTGATATAGCATAATGTAGTAGCACTAAGCTATTACCTATCTACTCATCACAAATGCCATTTGTTACCACCGCTCACACATACTGCAGTATCCTAGCTTAATCTTCTGAATTCAGATTCTTAATGCTATGTGCTGGATTTTAATCATATATGATTATTCAGAAGACAGAAGCATAAAAGAAAGCCCAGAACAACAGTTAGAAGTTTTGTCTTGCTTTTTTAAATTATTATTATTTTGTTGACTAACTATAAACTTGAGAATTAAGGTTATAATTGTTTAACTAAACCTTTAGAAAGTCTGCTTTCTTCTGTTTATATTAACTGTGCCAAAGGCTCTTGCATTTCATCAGTGGGGTGATGAGTATTTTTGTCTCCATCTTAATTAAATTTAAATTCCAATTACGAGATGGCAGATACTCTATTTCTTGTTCTGGTTGAGCTCTCTTGTGATGTTTACATCCCACCTTTGGGAAGACTGCTATGCTTACTGATTCCTTTACTGGGAGAGATATAAATAGCATGCATATTCAGGATATTCTTTCTGAGTGTACATTATCTATGTGGGTAATGTTGGAAATGTAAGCAGTAGTTAATCTGTGCACTCAGTTCTGTAGTGGGATTTCGTTACACAGAAGACTTGTGAATGTCTTCTGTGTTTGTCTGAAATTCATTCCCAAGGTCTTGTGAGAAAAAAAACTGCCCAGAACATTTTTTGTGAATGTGTTTTTCATGACCAAAAGTGAATTTGTGAAAACAAGCATGTGTGGGAAGAGAGGCAGCCTCCCAGATGTAATTATAGCTATTCCTATGCAGCCTCAGTGTCTCTCCTTCCTTTCCTGACCATCTCCAAAGAATCACATTCTAATGGAGAACATAACATACACCAAAATTTACATTTTCTCTCTAATTCAACCTTTTCCTTTTTCACAAAAGCAATTTCCACTACTGTACAAATACTTTTTCCCAAGTACCCTTGGTCAGGATTCTCCATTGATCTGTGTCTAATACAAGGATCATTTTTAATATTTGGAAAATCTCTACCAAATGGATATCAATGGAAATGTGATACTGGCATGTGCAGGAAAACTTCACAACATCTGAATAGCTGTTGAAGGATGCAGTGGGACAGAAAACCATTGTGCTGACCCAGTGTAGCCATGACAGAACAGTACAGGCTGAGAGACAGTAACAGTACTGAGTGCCAAGAAGGGGGAAACAATTCCAGGCAATTCCTGGAAAAGAGGCTCCTTAACAGCAACAACATGGAGAAGGACTTGGGGATTCTGGTAGATAAAAAGTAGGACATGAGCCAGCAGCATGCACTTGAAGCCCAGAAGATCAATTCTATCCTGGATTGCATCAAAAGAGTAGCAGCCAGTACAGTGCAGAGGGTTGTTGTACCACTCTACCCATGTGGAATCCCATCTGGAGTAGTGTTTCTAAGCCTGTGGTCCCCAGCACAAGAAAGATGCAGAGCTTTTGGAGTGAGTCCAGAGCAGGACCAGGAAGATGATCAGAGGATGGGAGAACCTCTCCTTTGAAGACAGACTGAAGGGGCTTGGTTTGTTCAGGCTGGAGAAGAGAAGGTTCCAGAGAAACACCTCACTGCATCTTTTCAGTAATAAAAGTTTGCTTATGAACATGAAGGAGACTGATCTGATAGTGATAAGACAAGTGGAAAGTTTTACGCTGAAAGAGGGGAGACATAGATTAGATACTAGGATATATATATATATTTTTTTACTCAGAGTGGTCAGATACTGGGACAATCTGTTCAAAAAAATCTGTGGATACCCCATACACGCAGATGTTCAAATCCAAGTTGCATGGGGCACTGGGTAGACTGATCTAGTGTCTGACTGAGTGACTAGCAACCCTGCCTATGGCAAGGATTTGGAATTAGATGGTCTTCAAGGTCTCTTCCAAACCAAGACACTCAATGATTCTGTGATATGCTTGATAAAAAACAATTGTGCAGTGGTGGGAATTTGGTGGGAATTGTCTTACTGATTAAGGGCAAGGTTGACAATTAAGTAGTCATATTTGTAATACATGTTATCAGCTCCATCTTTATACATATTGTCTCTCTACTGCATGAAGTGATGACTTGGCAAGTCATAAAAAGTTGCAGCAGAATTTTTTTTAAAAATTCTTCATAATTCATTCTAAGTCCTTCTCAATTTTTGGACCTCTCTCTAATTCTCTTTCAAAGACATCAATGCCTTTAGAAAGGTTCAGAAGAAAAGTCTGAGTTTACTTTGATTACATAAAGAAACATACTCACCCAATGCACACCAACCTCCATTTCATCACTTCGTGTAACTTCTTTATTTCTGAGATTTTGTTCTCATGCAAAGCACAGGTTTCCTTGGATTTTTCTTCCAAAATCAAAAGAACCTTATTTTAGAAGATATTGTTCTATTGGACTAATAATTATGAATGGAAAATAAAATGGTCAAACCAAAATATGCATTTTCTATATCCCCTAGATTAGAACAGTATTTGTGATAGCTGTTTGACTACAGAAGTGCTAAACGATTAACCACAGTAGGTTATAAAAAAGGAGGAGAGGGCTCTGGGGGAACTTTATAGCAGCCTTCCAGTACCCGAAGGAAGCCTAAGGAAAGCTGAGGAGGAACTTTTTATAAGGGCAGGTAGTGACAGAACAAGGACAAACAGTTTTAAACTGGAAAAGGATAGATTAAGAATAGGTATCAGGAAGAAATTCTTTACTGTGAGGGTGGTGAGACACTGGAAAAGGTTACCCAGTGAGGTCGTGAATGCCCCCTCACTGGAAGCATTCAAGACCAGGCTGGATGGGACTGTGAGCAACCTGGTCTAGAGGAAGGAGTCCTTACCTATAGCAGGGGGTTGGAACTAGATAATATTAAATATCCCTTCCAACCCAAACCATTTTATGATTCTATGACTCTATGAAAATTACTACATAACATCAGAAATAATGAAATCGTGCCTTTTCTTGGAGTTCTCCCTAGCTTTCATTTTACATCTTGTTATAATTCTATAGTTTAAATAATAAAACTCAGTCTTTAAATCAGTCTTCATGAATTTCTTGTTTTGATTTTCTCTGTACAATCACTTTGGCATCAGGAGATAAAATTCCCAGTCTTAAGGCAAATTCTGTTTCCTCATCATGGTTTACAAATTTTGCACACAAACATTTCTGAAGTGAAGATTTATTTCACTTAAAAGAAAAAAAAAACCTCAGATTGTTCAAAGATTAATGAGATGTAGATTTATGTGATTTTATACTTGCTGAATGTTTTATTTACTTATTAGGAAATACGTTCTTAAAGGCTTTCAGGATTTGCTGCATCCCTTATAGAAGGCAAGCCTTCATTTTCCACAGATGCTTTGTTTTTATTATCTCTATAGCAGTTTAGCTGGCAAAATAATAGTACCTGGAAGAGAATAAGTGAAATGTCCTCTTCTCTCCCTTTTTTTCTGATTTTTTTCTGATTGTTTTTCTTCTTTATTCTCCTTTACAATTCAACTGCAACCATGTTTTGCTCCAAATCTTGGTAAAGATCATAAATTTGAGGGGAAAGAGTAAAAGTTACATAGTACACCCCATAAAATGGTCTACAATCTCTGGGATTGGTATTAACCTCATGAATCTATTTCAATTTATCACATTGGATTGAGTAGTCTCTAATAATTGCCTTAAATGTCTTGACATCCCTCTTTATAACATTTGTTGTCCTCTGGTTTGGTAGCATGGGAAAGCTATTCTTACACCTGGACAGTTTCTAAATGTTAATGTCATGCCATGTTTTAAACAAATGGCACCATGGAGTAAATGTCTGAAAAGGCTGCCTTTCCACTGACTGACAAGCATCAGGAAATTTGGCATTGTCTTTAGAAAACAAATCTGTAGAAGTCTCATGGTTTGAGTCCTGGTAGGGAATTTGTGTCCTCAAAATCTCAAACATCAAAGCTGCAGCACAAAGGTATCTGTAAACAGATTTCCCTGGGTTGGCACAAGGTAGAAAATGTGGGAAGAGAACAGACAAAAGGCATGCAGGTTCTGCATCTTCCACTGCCCCATCAGTAACCACGAGCCAAGCGGTTACAAACCATACTTGGAAAAGCACAAATTATGTCCTGCTGGTATCCACTGACACTATTCTGCTTTTGCTGAGTTAGGTATAGATAATAAATAAAATTTAAAAATCTGAAATAACAGATCAGTGCTGTGGCCTGGAAGCAAAATTCATAAACTATATTTCTGAACTGCTCTGTCATTTATGAGCAGGCCTAATCACTCATCCCGTTTTAGTTTAACTCTTTGTCTTTCCAAAATCTGTGTTAGACTGGGAGTCAACATGTAAACCACTAACTGCAGCACTAACTGAAGGAACTGTCTGTATAGGAATTCATTATTTCACCCAAGGAAATGGCCAATGCCTTACTTCTATCCTAAATTCTGGAGTGAAAAGACAAAAGGAGTTTTGTCAATGATTTTAATGATAACATGTTTGGTGAAGTTGCTGATGCCTCTGGTTTCCATTTCCTACGTTTCACTATTAACAAAATCTGTGTGTCCAAATTCTGCAGAAGGTCAATATGGACTGTGTAGATCATACCCTTGAAATTTTCCTACTACATCTTCTCATTGCTGTTTATCCAGAGGAAATCTATGCACTCATAAATAAATATCTTTTGAATTTGTATTTTAATTCCACACACAGAAAAAAAAAGAATCATTAAAAAAAAAAAATTAGATTTTGAAAAATAACACATGCCATGACCTTGTGTCCAATTTAACAAAGTTGAAAGGCTGCACTTGTTTGAAATGATCAACTTTTGGTGTAGGAATGGTCAAGGTCACTGCAAACTCAGCCACTTTCCATTTTATGATGTAGATTAAATGTTTTGCATCTCAGCTTCCATAGTAAATAAAAAATACTGTAGTTAAATATATGACTCTCATCTTCAGAGCCGAAGGTCATATAGGACTTGGGACTGAATACAGAAGAGAAGGAAGGCTTTTATACACAGCAGCAGAATAAAATTAGGGATTCATCTTTACTATTTTCTTGTTTGTGCTTACTGCATCTATTTCCCTGAGCTTTGATAATTTCTTCTGATATTAAATACTTAGAAAAAGACTTTGTTTCACATCTGAAGCCCAAAATATTCAATGTCAGAAAATTAAAGGATCTACAGTATAAAATATTATGTAGTTAAGATAGAGATGTTATTCCCTGTGAACATTTTCCTCAGAAATAAAAAGAAATAGGAAAGAAAGTCTCAAATAAATGCCAAGATTCCACTTCACAGCAGCAAGATTTTTTTTTTTTATTACATATGATTATCTGTGCTGTTGATACCAAGAGAGGAAAGCTAGGTTTTGAATGAAATCATTGCATTACTGTGTGTTGGAATAATCTTATGTAAAAAAATGCAGTATTATTAATAATAACAGTTAACTTTTTTAATTTTCTCTTTGAAATTTTCAAAATATTTTGTAAACATTTGGACTTCAGATGTGGCATTAAAGAACAATTCATTTCTTAGTCTTTGTAAAATTACAACCTATTGATCAGTCCAGGGTGCAAGGAACTGTTTTTCCTGAAAAAATGGTGTGTGAAAGGGTAATTTTTAAATTGCTAATGAATAAAAAAGTAACACAATATCACAGACTCCTTCACTAAACATGGGAGAAGTCCTTTGAACATCTGAAAAGTGAATAGTATAAGATATAGCACTCTGAAAACATTTCAGTTGGAATAATTATTTTCTAATGGATTCCTACAGTGATATAATGCGGAGTTTTGAGAACTGAAGTGAACTATATCAGTTTTCTTGCCTTCTCCCTGCAGTTTTTCAGCTCAGGTAGACAAACAGTCACTTAGAAGTCTTTTATCAGTGTACTCCAAATCTAGCTGACATGTGATTCCACAAATCATGACGTTCTTGTCACAGACGCAACAAACCATGATGTCTGATGTGTAGGAAAAATAACTTAATTATATATTTTCAAGTGGAAACACAATTTTTGACTGCACCTGAGTTTTATCTTAAATATGTGTGTTATATACTGCTAAAGTCAACTTCTAAAACCAGAAGAAATTCAGAAGTTGTAGTGAATAAAAAAGATGATGAAAACACGAAGCCTACTTTTGAAAGGAACAAAGAGTCATTATTTCTCCTGGGACCTATAGCGATATCAAGATACTCAGGAAGCAAAGGGGGCCATTGAGATGTGTAGAGCCTTGTGTCTGGTGAACAAGAAACCCTGGCAAGTTGCAGGTTTTCCCTGTCTAATCTTTGGTGAGCAGCAAACAAGAGGGAGGAAATCAAAGGAGAAGAGCCGCCATGACACAAGAAGTAAATATATACAGTGTCCAGACTGTAAAGTTATCACTATTTAGTGATAAGTGTGTCACTTCCCATTCTCATTATGTTCTTTGTCAAGAGAGTGGATTTATGTACTGCCATTTTCTGTGCTCATTACAGTGTTTGTCAAGTTAATGAATGGTCTGAGAGGTTGAATTTCCAATATTGAAGGGTGAATTATGGTGCATGCATTAAAATAACTCTTCCTTTTGCCTAGACTCTGTATCCCAAACTAACAGACACTTGATCTGTTTCCTATATGAGCCATCAGCAACTGTAGCAGGACAAGAAGTTCTGCTGAAAAGCCCCGACTAGGTCAAAGTGTAGAAGCTCACACTTCTATAATATATCAGGCTTTAGACTTGTAGCACCTCATTTTTATGACAAAGCATAGACAGAAAATGGTATGAAATTAATTGGTAACATTTTATTATAAGTGCCAAATTGTTATTAATTTATTTGATACTCCTTACAAAAACATTAATCATAGCAAGCACTTTTGGACTTACTCTGACTGTTGATATGTGAATCTGGAGGAATTTTGGTGTAACTTAGCATTAATTAATGTCCACTTACTGCAGAGTTGTACCATATTAATCTAGTTTCTGTGACTGAGGAAAGAAAGGAAATAAAATAGAATTAGACACGTTTTCTTCTAATCTCAGTGTTTTACTCCAGCAGCCTGAAATGACCTAGATTGCATCATAAGCCAGTATTGTGTGTCATAATCTTTTATGGTATCAGAGGTTAGGATCAAGTTAATAAAGAAAATAAGAAGAAAAAAGACACAGACTTTTGTTTTCAGGATTCAGAACGTGCAGGAACAAGTTATCACAACTAATGCTTCTAGCTAACTTCTTTCCAAACAGTGAATAAAAAACAACCCACTGACACAGTGGGCAAGGAGCTAAAAAACTTGAAAGAACATGTTCTCTCAAAAGTAGTGTTTTGACTGCTAGTGTGACAGTTCAGCTGCTGTTCACATACAGGCCAGTGCAAGAACACTTAGTAAGAAGAAATTGACAGCTATCAGCATCACCTACGTAAATTATATGATAAAATAAATGTTCATGGAATCATAGGACATTGAAAAGTACCCAGTTTCAATCCCTAGCCATAGACAGGAACATCTCTGAGTAGACCAGGCTGCCCAAAGGCCCCATTCAACTTGGGAACTGAGATACGAGGTAAACTGTTCCAGTGCCTCACCACCTTCTGTGCAGTGCCTCTTCTGCTGAAAGAAAACAGTGATCAAAAGGCCAGTGTTTTAGATCTTCAATAGGTGGATGACTCTTTCTTCTTACAGAAGAAAATGTCCCAAATAGCTAAAATTCTCATCCAGGAAATTCCAGCACTCTCTTTGTACTGCTAAACATATGTGTCATCTCAGTATAGGGCTGCCCATCTTAAGGCTGTTATTACAACTCTCTTCTTGTGTATGCGTAAACATACATTTCCTAGAATATTTGTAGCATCCTATGACACTTCCTACATTAAACCAAAACACACATAGTTTTTTCTAGTCATTCTTTAATTGCTTAAACACACATACACAAAAAGCTTAAAAAATACAATTATTGTTAGTTTTGTAACACTGCATTATATGTTAATAAAATAGTAAGTTTTGTGTGTGTATGTGTGTGTGTGTGTGTGTGTGTGTGTGTGTGTGTGTAATTCAACTGTGTTGCCTACTCTTGCCTTTTCTTTTTGTTGGGTTTGTTTTTTTCTTTTTTCTCTTTTTTCTTATTTTTTTTTTAAATAAATTGATCTTCTCTTCCTCTTCATCCAATAGCTAACCTTTGTGGGGGAAAAAAGTAAGAACATCAGAGACAAAACTATGACCAGCAAGAGGAGCCCTGAGGTGAAGCATTTGGGAGTGTTGATTGATGACAGATTCAACACGAGCCAGCTCAACATGAGCTGAGCTTACAGCCCAGAAGGCCAAGCATATCCTGGATTGCATCAAGAGAAGTGTGACCAGCAGGTCAAGGGAGATGTTTCTGCCCCTCTACTTTGCTCTCATGAGACCACACCTGGAGTACTGCATTCATTTCTGGAGCCTCCAACATTAGAAGGACATGGAGCTGTTGGAGCAGGTCCAGAGGAGGGCCACAAAGGTGATCAGAGGGCTGAAGCACCTCCTCTACGAGTACAGACTGAGAGAGCTGGGGCCCTTCAGCCTGAAGAGAAGGCTTTGAAGAGACCTTATAGCAGCCTTCCAGTACCTGAAGGGGGCCTACAGGAAAGCTGAGAGACTTTTTATAAGGGCAGGTAGCGACAGGACAAGGACGAACAGTTTTAAACTGGAAGAGGATAGATTTAGACTAGATATAAGGAAGAAATTCTTTACTGCGGGGGTGCTGAGACACTGGAACATGTTGCCCAGTGAAGTTGTGAAATCCCCCTCCCTGGAAGCACTCAAGGCCAGGATTGATGGGGCTCTGAGCAACCTGGTCTAGAGGGAGGTCTTCCTGCCTATAGCAGTGGGTTGGAATTAGATGATCGTAAAAATCCAATTCCTTCCAATGCAAACCATTCTATAATTCTGTGATCTAATCACTAGAAAGGGAGGAGCTGTGCCAGTTTTATGCAAAGGTTGTCATGTTCAGGCCATTAGACTGAAAAAATCTCTGTTTTCTGGGCACACAGACAAAAGCAAGTCACATGTGATGTTTTAATCATGGAAGACTTTCTGATAAATTATTTCCTTTCATCTGTCCAGCCGAACACTGGCTTTTGTCTGTTTCTGTTGTGGGAGATATTGTGTACATATGTTATTTCTGCTCTTTTCTGACTCCCCATCTTCTTCTCTGGTTCCAGCCAAGTCAGCAACACTTAGATGTAGGGCTCTTGGTTTTGCTTGTCATCCAAGATGAAGTGCTTTATCACCATCAGTAAGGCACCAAAGTCTACTTTTCCCTGAGGGTAGAAGAAGAAGCTCTTATCTAAGTTAACCCAATGGTGAATAATTACTATATGAAGACAAATAACAGAATATTTATTAATTCTCATCTCTTTGAACATTTATTACCTTTTAATTCAGAGCGAATATCAGGATTTTTTTTTTCTCCTTGAGATGACAGTGACAAATGCACTCCTGAGACATGATATGTCAGACTTAGAATAGTTATTAAAATAAAAATTTATTAGATAATCAATTTCAAATTAGAGGAAGAGAGGAGAGAAACATGGTATCATTGTGGAGCTTCTGGATAATCCAGCAGCACTATCATCTTTTCTTTGCTAGATTCCACAGACAATGAAAATGGCTACTGTCATGGTCTGCAGTACTTTCTCATGTTGTGAACAAATCACCTTTAAATATTTGTTACACTTCTTTTCTGTGTTTGCTCAGACAAGGCAAAAAGTTGTGGTGATTTTTGGACCTGTTCAGTTGATGTTTAAGAGGTGGACTATAGAGTCTTTGCCGTTTTCTGATATAAAGAATGACTTATTAATGGAAAAGAAATGGGTGAAACCATTAAAGACTAACACTGTAATGAAAATCAAGATGAGCTAAACATAAGTGACAAGGAAAAAGAACAAACTGTAGATCCAGTGATGGGGAGACAACTATGTGCAGACCTTCCAGATCTTCAGCCTATTAGAAAGGAAAAAAAAAAAAAAAAAAAAAGGGCAAAAAAAAAAAAGAAAAAGAAAGGAAAAAAAAAGATAATTAGGTGAGATACAGATGAGAAGCTGGTGAGGAAGACAAAATGTCTGCAACTCTTGTTAATGGAGAAACTTCAAATATGTAAATAAGTATGTGTTAATATAAGTAAAGGGGAAGAAGTAAAGAGGGTAAAGAAAAAGATACTGTGCTGTGTATGATGCCATACAGGGTATCTATAAAAGCAATTCGATTTTTGTTTTTTCTTAAAATATTTGTTGTTTTGATTTGTTTTTAACATCCTATCATGTAGGATGATATATCTGTATCATCCTACAGGTATATCAGATTGGAATTTACTTTGATCTGCATACGGTCATTTACACACATGCATATCTTTACATACCTGATTAATTTTGAGAATTAAAAAATAAATAACCTTACCTGAGGTCTCTCACTTTTCTGTTGGTTTCCACATTACATTTGTTGTTTGACATAGACAAGCCTTCATGCCAGTGACCAGAACTCAGGAACAAATAGGAGTCTTTAGTGTGAATATATTACAAGAAGAATTTTTGCTTTATACGAAATGTAAACTTAATCCCAATTCCAAAGCTGCTTTATTTCTCAAAGGTCCCACTATGAACTGGCATGTCTCAGATAAATTGAAGAACATTATATAATGACTTTAATAACCAATTCAATTAAGAAAAAAGAATGAAAAATAACATGGATGAGACCAGGACTAAGAATGCACTTTTTAACCTCTGATGAAATTGTGTTACTATTTACTTAAAGTGCCTTACATTTCTACAGTGAATCGTATTAGTCAGTAACTGTAGACTATATAATGATATCATTATTATATTTAGACAGTTGACTGCTTTTAAGACATTTCAGATTTCTTTTCTTTCCCAAAGATGGATATAGCATGCTTGGTGATGGATATCTATCACCCTAATTCTACAATCATGTCATCTTGCTTCACTTCCCTCCAACCAAATGCATTCTCAGTAGATGAGAGCTTTATTGTATAAAGCCAAGAATCTGAGTCTGCAAGACTAGATTTTTATTTATTTTTTTTATTTATTTTATATCCCAACTCCTACACCACAGTTAAAGAATGTCTTTCAGTCCTGAAAACATTTGTCCTCTTAACATCCCCAGAATGATATTATTTCCTTTAAACACAGGGGAAATAGTGGTGCTGAAAGACAAAGTGACTTGTCTGAGAAATCCTGCACCAAAGCGGAGACATGAAGCAGAATTTTTCAAATAACAATAATCATCACAAAAAGTCATTCTATTTATAGTGCAATCATACAGTGACAGATTGGGGGCATACGTTTGTTTCCTTCACGAAAATAACTTTCCATCTTTCAGATAATACAGAACTTTATTCCTAATTATTTATTATTTTCTACTTTTTAGAATAACAAATACAACGTAACTCTTTTAAACCAATCAGAAAAGACATGCTTTTTAATTATTTCTTTTATTAAACTAGTATGCGAATGCAACATGTTGATGCTTCAGAGAGAGAAAGCTATCAAGTCTGTGGTTGTAAGATTATTGCATATTAAAATTCCAATTTCCAGACTTTCACAATAATTAATAATACCAATTAGGTAATATGCTGATGATCTTCATGACGGTACAGCATAAATGTCCATTTCCTTAGATTTCTAAGACCATTTCGTAGACAAAGAAGATCTAAATTGCAGTTAATGCTTAAGGATAACATTTATTCTCCTTTTTTTCCCCTCTGAAATATCATAGCACTGATATTAAATTGAAAGCAATTGAGCAAATTTAACTGCTTGTTTCCCAGTAGCCCTTCCAGAAGCTAAATAAATAAATAAGCAAGTGAAATTAAACAACAACAACAACAACAACAAAAACAGAATAAAATCTTGAAATCTAACAACCGATCAAAATTCTGGAATTATTGATGTTAGACTGTTTTGGCATGAAATGAAAATAGCACCATGGTAGGTTTAAGGAAACTGAACTAGCTGGAAATCATAGCATAAAACTTAATATTTGAACTTATCTTAAAAAGTTGAATAAAATCAGCCAGAGTGAATCAAGTCCACCAAAATTATTTGAGATTGCAGAGGTTGATGGCTCCCCAACCCAGCACCCATCACTGATTCCTGACCATAAGCAATGCAATACTGAAAGTTTTTGGTATAAAATTCTGGCAGGTATTTTCCAAACTCTATCACATCTTCAGCAAGATTTCCCTCTTTTTTTTCCATCCATGAAGAAGCTTTCCATAGCTTCCCTGTTTAGTGGCTAGGAGGTCTTCTCAGCTGTTATGTTTACATATTTACTCTGCTCTCACTCAGACATTTATTTTGGGGCAACAGTTCACTCTGGTAGCTCTTCTCCTTTCTTGATTTCAGTCTTGCTAACTAATTATACAATCTTACTAGCAATAATTTCATAGGAACAGGTGAGTGTAGTTTTGATTTGTTTGGTTCTTTTTTTTTTCTTTCTTTTTTTTTTCACTCTGCCTTGGTTTTTGTTTTTTATTCCTCTATTTCTATTTCAAGTATTTGGACTGTGAAGTATCCTATGGAACATTACTCCTTTTCCATCTTTGATGAAAATACTTAGTGTCACACATACTGAAATAATGCACATCTTTTGGATGATGTTATATCTGTGGCTAATGATCACTCAATGATCAAACAGCCAGGTTTCTGAGATTTTCCAACTGATGGCCTCATGTTCTCAGTAGAAATTACTATTATTCAGCCCCTTGCACTTCACTGGTAGATTTAGTATTTCCCTCCCATCATTTATTTCACACCAATTTCATCTCTCTCCTTTGCAGATGCCCAAACTATACTCATAACTCCAACAGAGATTTTTTGATGTCTTGCACAGTGCCTTTAATATTGTCCTGTATCTAGTTACACTGGTGAACCATGCTGGCATTTGTCATGGTCCTTCCACATTTCTGGCTAATAATCTTTCTCTTTGTTCACTCTGATTGTCTCCTGGTGGATCATCATGTTGGTGCAGTAGCCCTTGTTATCAATCTCCAAACTCACAGCCTCACTTTCCACTAGCACAGGATCATTGTAATGACATTTTTATTCCTTCTATCCTCACTTTCATTGCAGCTTTCCTATAGGATATTCCTGTCAGTCCTAGTTTCTAGCTCAAAAAAATATTATTTTCTATTTGTCCAAAGAATAAACCTGCTAGAAAATTCTCCTTCATCATGTCAGTAGTGCCTATTGTTATCTGACTCCGTACTAGCTCTTTGTCAAAAGAGCTTTCTTACCCCCATCCCATGTTCCCTCCTGATAATCAAGAATTCCTGTGATTTATTGTATCAGAATGCTATAACAAATCCAGATCTGTTAAAAGCTTTTCTTTCTGACAGACACACAAGGAATTACTCTTTGCCATTTTCTGCCCACATCCAAAGTTTGGATTATTCTTTTCTTCAACAGAGTTTCACACACTATTAAAATCAGACCCAAAAATACCATTTCCTAATTGCTTTTCCTGTTATCTAAACATACATCATAAATTGTCTGATCTTTGCACATACATCTCATTCTGAAATTTGATTTAATTTCAAAGAAGTATTTTAAAATTTATAAGAATACTGATATTTGTGGATGATTTCAAGTATATTTGCTTTTTATATCACAGGGCACTTTCGAAATTTCTGAGACAACCTCAGAACTTCAAATTTCTATGCATATGAGCTGTTACAGTCAAGAAGGATTGAGCCAATGGACATTTTTCCAAGAATATGAAGACCTAAAGCAAAACTTAATAGAAGAGAGGACAGCCTGGAGGAGGAATGGTGGAGATGGAAAGCTATTTTGTCCGGAAGGGTCAACTGCTGACCAGCTCCAGGGATCTTTGACGTGCATATCCAAAAGCCCTGGATTTCTCAGTGTAAGAATAGACCTAAATACATACACTGAAATAATTCTTGAGGGATGTTGAACTGCAGAAATAAAATTTTATATGGAAATAAACTTTTATGGGCTATGAATAATTATGCAGATGCTTGATGCATTTAGGGAATCCAGCTGCTTGCTTAAGCCAGGGAGGTCTCAATGACATGCCCACAACCCTTGTAGGATACAAATCTAGGCATCGACCTAGATTTAGGTTGCATATTTAGGGAGCATATAAACAGGAGGAGGTATGACTGTTTACACAGGTGGGTAGTGATAGGACAAAGGGGAATGGTTTTAAACTAACACAGGGGAGATTTAGGTGTTAGGAGGAAGTTTTTCACACAGAGGGTGATGACACACTGGAACAGGTTGCCCAAGAAGGTTGTGGATGCCCCATCCCTGGAGGCATTCAAGACCAGGCTGGATGTG
>JAOWBP010051671.1:0-14924 GCA_028571105.1 Tragopan temminckii | reverse complement strand
CCCATCCCTGGAGGCATTCAAGGCCAGGCTGGATGTGGCTCTGGGCAGCCTGGTCTGGTGGTTGGTGACCCTGCATAGAGCAGGGGGTTGAAACTAGGTGATCACTGTGGTCCTTTTCAACCCAGACCATTCTGTGATTCATTTTATAGGGAGGCATTTTTTGGTGGGATGTGGGATGAATGAAAGAAGGATGTTCCTGTGTTGAGCCAAACTGAACAGAGAATGTATTTCATAGATTATTTTCTCCCAGTCCTGAAAGAAGTGTATGTCTCTTCATCCACACGCGTGTCTGCCTGCACGCACGCTTCAGACATTGGCCAACTTTCCACGAAAGGCCTGTGGTTGTCTGTCTAGGCGAATGTAAATACTTAACATTTGTAGCACCTTAATGAAAGAATTTACTGGAAGTCTTCTTTCACTTTAGAACATAGCATTGCAATGAAACCAGGGTACTGGAATGAGAAAGGATAGCAGAGCCATTTGCTTAATAAAAATATTCTGTTTGCTTCCTAATTTCAGGAATAAGGGCATGAATATCAGGATAAGGTAGTGACAAGATGAATTTTGATGCTGTAGTCTTCAGTCTGACAAATGTTTCATCCATTCTTTTCAGGCGCTGGATGCCATGAGCTCTCCTTTTTAGCACTCATCAGTACTTTTGCATGCGGTGTTAGACATGATTTCAAAACCAGGTTAGGGCAGCAACTAGAAGGACAGGTGTGGAGGCCTGAGGAAATTCAAAGGATCGCTGTGGAGATTGTGTTGCAGAATGACTGCATGGTAGGTGAGAGGAAACTGAAGGTTCCTCTCAGTTCCTGAGGGATAGGGATATTGATGGGAGTTTAGAGGAAACAGGGATTGCTGTCACTGGGAGCAGTAATTAACAAGGTCCTTAAATCCTTAGGAAAACAATCTTCATGAGATGCACTGCTCACCAAGCAACTTTAATGAAATACAGCTGTCGCTTCAAACCTTTCAAGTTCAGCATTTTCAGGCAGGGAACCAATAATGGATGATACAGCTTTTTTATTTATCCGTAAGCACCATCAGGCCAGGAAGGACTTTTCCAGGATTCAGCACTGGGTAGAATTAGGTTTACCTACTTTTTTTTTTTGTGTGTGTGCTGTTTCTTTTTTTTAAAAATACATATTTTTCATTTCAGTGAAGTAAAAATGACTTATGATGACTCATTGATTTAAGTTCTTTTGATTTTATTAAATCTCAGAAGTCTTTGTTTTACTGATCAATTTAAATGTCTACCAAGAAGAGTAGTCTTTTTCATTTATTTAGTGTTTGGATTAATGGTAAATGGAAGGAGAATTATTCTGGTTGTCCTCTTAGGTATTTTTCAAGTAAACGGCCTACTGTTAGGTGGTGAGCCTCCTGGGAGCAGTAGGAGGACTCATCTTAGTGCCCAGGTGCCAGAACAGATCTCCCTGGAGCAGCTAGTCTCCTTCTGAGGGCTGGAGCTGTGCTGTGCTTGGCTGAGGCCACGTATGTCTCCTGTGCTGCCTCCCAGTGCTGTGTCATGAGAGCAGCAAGGGGGTGGGTGCTGTGGGATGACACCAAGAGCCCCCATCCCCACTGACTTCACTAGATGCTCTCCATCTCTTTCAGTCTCCTTTTTTTTTCCTCTTGTGCTGAGCCACCAAACACATGAAGTTCAACATGAGAAAGTGCTGGAATCTGTACCTGGGATGATGCAACTCTGGATATAAATACAGAGTGAGGATGAGAAGCTTGTGAGCAATGCCACAAAAAGGGATTTGGAGGTTCTGGTTGACAAGAAGTTAAATGAGAGCAGTGTGCTCTGGCAACCCAAAGGGCCACCTGTTCTCTGGGGTGCATCAGACCCATCACTGTCAGCAGGTGAAGAAAGGGGCTGTGCCACTCTGCTCTGCACTGTGTATGCGTTTGGGTGCCACACTATGAGAAGTGCATAAAACTATTAGAGTGTTCAAAGGAGGGCTTGGATAACAAAATGTGAGAAGGCTGAGAAGAGGCCTCAGGCAGCCTACAGCTCCTCACAAGGAGTGGAGGGGCAGCGCTGAACTCTGCTCTCTGCTGACGGCAACTGGGCCCAAGGGAACGGCATGGAGCTATGTCAGGGGAGGGTACCCTTGGAGTGGGGGTTAGGAAAAGGTTCTTCACCAGAGGGCAGTGGGCATGGAACAGGCTGCCCAGGACAGTGGTCACAGCCCCAAGCTGCTGGAGCTCAAGGAGTGTTTGGACAGCACTCTCAGGCATAGGCTTTCAATTTAAATTCTCTTGTGTGAAGCCAGGAGTTGGACTAGATAATTCTTAAGGGTCCCTTCCAACTCAGGATATATTATTATGGCTTAGTACAAAGCTGGTAGGTAGGAGAGGAGCAACGTGTAGGGCAATTCTTGGCCTAACCTTGACTGTTGGACCTCACTGGAGAAGACTCCTGGTGTAACCAAGCAGCTGAGTCACAAAGGCTGGAGATAGACTGGGGGTAATGGGGTTGATTTAAGTATCACTGAAAAAAGCCCATGTGTTTGATCCACCATGACACATGGAACTGCATTTCTGTCAATGTAATGGCAGTCCTCTACTCAAAGCTCATACTCTAGAACGAGCCCGTGCTGAAATCAGCTGTAGAGGTTAAAGAGATTGTTCCCATGAGCAAGAATTACTCTGAGTAAGACTTAGAAGGACAGAGCCCGTAGGGTGAAAAATGTTGCTTGTCCCAGTAAGCCCAAATCTTAAGGCTGTCAAGAGAAATGAATTCAAGATGCTGACAGAGAAGGGAAGATCAAGAGCAAATTCTATGCACATTAAAAATAGCTGAATATGAAGGGACAGAGCATGCCTCTTAGGCACTGGGCTAAATTGGAAATGGGTAGGAAGTCACATGGTTTCAAATGTGTTAGGTATTTGCGCTTGTGACTAGTACCAAATTACTCTCACCTCTTCATCTTTCTCTCCTCTCCAGCTCCTGCCTCTACAGCGACTCATTATTAGTTTGTATTTGTATGTCTCAAATCTAATGGTACCGGTGCTCCCCAGTCTGTTGCATTTGGTGATTTTTATAAGCAGCAGGCCCTGCTAAGAGAGGAAAAGCAGTAGTCCTCCCAGCTTTGGTAAATCTCACCCAGCCATGCTCTGTGCTGGCTGCCATGCTCAGCCCTGGCCATGTTAGGCACTGGTATTGCTGTACGCCTCTTCATCTGAGGAAACTGGACACCTGTCTTTTCCTTTGGCTTACGTGACACAGTTTTTGGACATGTGACCTCTCTGTCCCATTCATGGGAATGGGATCTTGCTGTCTACATCAACATCTGAGCTTTGCCAGAAATTTGAAGCATCCAATTTTTCAAAGCTCCACCTCTACATACTCTTATGTTTATAATTAACATTTTATGAGACATGAGAAGTATACACTTAGTGTTCTGTTAGAGGATCCAAAACCTGATCTCTTTTTTTCTCTGTATCTAGTAAAGGAAATACAATTGATCAGATAAAACTTGTGGATTCTTCTCCATTGTTTCTCCCCCCCAATTGAGTGGATTGGAGTCAAAGAAACAGCTCGGTGTCAATTCTTCACCTCACTTCTGATCCATCACATTGGTGCATCACTTTCTTCCATGGAGAGCTGTTCTCCTCCTTGCTGGTTGTGTTAATGAAAAGGAGCCCTCAGCTGCAAAAGCACAACTTGCCTTTGTTCTTTCTTGTTTGTCTCTCTGAGTTTCTAAAGCACTGTGCTTCTTAAGACCTAATGTTAACTTTGCTTCTAGTGCTTATCTGCCCTTTGGGTCTCCCATCTCTACAGAACAGTTTAAGAACATTGATTTAAGGTACAGTGTTGTCATACACAGCATGGAGTTGCTCTGTTTGAATGGGAGTCACTGCAGCATAAGGACTTTCTGTGGTGTAAGAGATTTGTAATGGTAGATGTGGCTCCATTGGAAATCAGTGCTAGGCATCGTTCCTGCAATTCACAGCAACTCCTAAAGCTGAATAATAGAGATGGTCCTTGAATCCTGCTATCAGCAAGCCACAATTTTGGGACCTGGGGCAGAGGAGAAGTTGAGCAACTGCCTTAATATCTGGCAGGAAGTCAGTGGCACACTTTTTGCTTGCTGGAGTTTTTAAAGCTCTCTTCAAAGCAGACATTAAGCATACTGAAGTCTATATTTGCTAATAGTAAAAAAGCTTAGCGACTCAAAATAAATCTTTTGATTCTTCAGGAATCATGTTGTCAGCTAGCTTATTCCTTAATATTTATATGTTACGGGCAGCTTTTCCAGGTGTGTGAACCTTAGCTGACTCCAAGCTAGGAGCTCTTGCCTTCCTGCCTGCAGGACTGACCACAGCAGAGGCGTGCACTTTGTGTTTTTATCCAACTTTGTCTCCTGCAGCAGCATCATAAACAGTAGCTCATCAGAGATGAAGTGCAGACTTCTTTTTCACTAATGTACAGCCCTTTGGAATATCCTTTTACAGTCCTTTTGGCCTTTCCAAGTTTGAGCTGTTTTCTCTGTTAGCCTGGAGTAAATGCATACTTACTTTTATTACCAGATCAGCCTTGCCTCTCAACACGGGTGCTCTGGAAAGTGTAAAGTCTCATCAAGTAGGCCATTGGCAGAGCATTTATAAACTGTGCTTTTAGCTAAGTGATGCTGGACACAGCTTGGCCTCACACCCCCTGCCCTGACCTGTGCTGGCAGCAGGATGAGGCTAAGGACTGTGAAACAGATATTTACTGTAGTTTTCTGCTTGAACTGTCATGGCAGTAAATTGGTGTTTTCCAGTTTTAACACAAAGTGTTCAATAATTCATGTGTTTTACATACAGTGTTGTTCCATTCGCACCAGTCTTTGAGATAAGGAAATCCTGATGGCAAGCAGTATTCAACCGAATGCACATTTACAGATTAAAAACCAGCTGCTTCCTAAGGCTGATATCAAGAGCCAGGGGTTTGCGTCAACAGTATTGACTCCTGAAGTCACCGATAATAATCCTGACTTTCTGTGCTTTGTGGAAGGACTTTTTTTTTTTTTGTTCACTTAATTGCCTTGAAAGCTGCCAAGAATCAATAGTTTAATTATTTCGGAGTCTGATTTCTGAACAAAATTGCAATGTGTTAGTATTGTAAAGGGACACAAATTCACAAAGAATGACAGTTTAGAGTCTTAACATTTGAAATTGAGTATAGTCTTTTTTAATTCTATACTCAGCTGTTTTCTGCAGATCTCTGTATGGGCTAAGGTGCTGTAAGCATCCAAATACGCATTTCTGCAGGAGCTTGATGTGACAGAATGCTGTTCTGCACCCTTCTTTCCCTTACTGGTGGCATTTGCAGTCATCTACAGAAAATGCTTTGTAGTGATCCTATTTCTTACTGTGATTAAATCGGTGACTGCAGGATTCGAACTCGGAGACTTTGACTGATAGTAGTTTTGGCACGAGCAATGATCCCAGGTCCCCACGCGCCGAACATAAGCAGCTCCACTTAAAGCATTTTTATTCCCAAGTGCTACAACAGCATGTTTTGCAGCAGCTTCCAAGGAAGGATGGGATTATTTTAGTGTATTCACACAGGCTGAGCGAGCCTCCAAAATGTAAACGAGCGTGTTCAGAATGCGGTGTTTGGTGGCAGTGCGTGTGAGCCGCTTGCAGAGGGGGTTATTTTTGTTGAGGTGAAGAGTGTGCGTGTGCTGTGTGTGTTGTGTTGTGGGAGGTATGTGCTGTGCATGGGGGGCGAGGTGGGGATGGAATGTCGGCTTGGGGAGAGGGAGAGGAGGGAGGGGGTCTGGGTGCCTGTGATTGGTAAGAGCTCCACAAAGGCATCTGGCAGCAGGACTTCAGAGGAATGTGAAACCAAATCATTTACAAGTTAAAGATAGACGCAGAATACACGGCATCTTGAGCCAGGGCTTAAATTCATGCCTGTCCGCCTGGCTCCTTGCAAAGCTCTGCCTGTCAGCTTTCCTCTATCTCCTCTCAAGACTCTAATATTCCTTGAAAAAGTACCATAATTCTGGATTCTGTGGAATTACTGAGGTGGCAGAAGGGATCATGGTGCATACCATAGGGTAAGTAGGAAGCTTGCCTTTTGCCATTTGCTGTGGTGGTGTCTCTGCTTTCCTTCTGCTTTCGGAGCTCAGTTTTTGGAGCCCAGGAGTTCCTTTAAGGTAGATATCCAAGTAATGCTTTCCCTCATGATTTCTTTTGCCCTATTTTCCCAATACAGTTGTTTGAACTTTATTCTCCAACGAAAGGGTTAACTCACAGGGTTTTTTGTTTTGATTTGCTTAGGGAGTCTTTGTCTTTAAAAATCTTTCCCTTACAATTTTGAGTGCTGTTTTCCTATCAGCTGGATTTTGTTATAAACCTTTGCCCTTCATCAGGGAGATGTGCTGCCTGAAATGCTGCTTTTTGTTACAGAGTTGAAAAGCTAATTGTTTTCCACAATGCAGAGAATATCATCAGTATTTGTTTGCTTGTTTGGCCATGGATTCGCTTACCTGCTATTTCCTTTCTGTGAGTTTGATCACAACACAATATTCATTATCTTTAAACTTTTTGTTTGTTTGCTCTCAAATAATGCTCTTACTTGGCTTTTGGCATTTATACTTTTTAAAATTTTGATTTTTATGTTTTCTCTAAACAAAATCAGTTCTACCAGTAATGAAAAAACATATGCATTCCTCTGACAATCTTTACTTAAGATGTGAGTTTGTGAGTAAGAAGAAGAATCAAACTGTCATGTTCTTTCCACAACTTACCAAAAGTAATTTCAGCATCTAGTGATTCATCTCTGCATTGATCAGTGGTATTTTCTGTATACTTCCCAAACATTTCAGGTGAAGTTGTGCTCTTCCTGTGACCACGAGTAAATATCAGCAACTCAGTGGGAAGTTGGATGTAAAATTTGTTGCCTAGCAAGAACTCATATAGTGAGTTTCCTCAGGGTTTATATTATGAGGATTGCCTAAGTGGCAGCACCATTTTTATCATGTATTTTGGGCACAAGTGCTGCACATTTGCGGCAGGGATGCTCTTAGCCCTGGTGTTGGTGTCCATTCACCCAAATATGTTCAGCATTCCTGATGTGTCAGTGGTGCCCACGAGGGCTATAAGAAGTGAGTACTGCCTGCAGGTTCCTGGAACACCGAGCATTTCTGGTTATACATACAAGCACAAAGAGACTCGTGCAGTGTCATTCTGTGCCTTGCAAAATATGTGCAAGCGAATGAACTAAAATAGAAACGTTTGAAGGAAAGATGATAGATCTGGTATGTTTTTTTTGTCTTTCTTCTGTTTGATCAAGTTGATCAACCTTTTGATCAGCTTTCTAGAATTTTGCAAAACACCTGGGTGAGCAGATCTGTTGGACTAAGGGAAACACTGGTGGTAGGTGGGCAGTTGGACTGGATGATCTTGGAGGTCTTTTCCAGTCTTGGTGATTCTATACTTCTGTGATCTGCTGTGAATTATCTTCTGTGTGGTTAAGTGTAGGGAATGAAGGAGAGGGAAATGCAGAACCTTTAGTGGAATCATGGAGAGAAGAACGATTACAGAAGTGAGAAATGCCATTTAAGCCAGTTCTCTGATTGTTAACAGTAGTTGGATGTTTTCTTAACTAGTTGGAACTAGTTAAACACTTCAGTCTCATGCAAAATATCCAGGCCAGCTGGTTCTTACATTAAGGTAATTTTTGTTTTGTTATTGAAGTGGAAGAAGAAGTTTGAGAAAAAATACGTATGTTGGGATAAGTAAAAAATTACAGTGGGTCTTAGCAGAGCTGTGGTTGTTTCTTGCTTTTGCACTGCATTTCTGTGCAGCTTTAAGCAAGCTAGGTTTAGCTTTAAGCAAGCTAGGTTTTCTAAGCCCCTGCAAAATGGAAGGGAGTACTCGTATTTAGATAGCAGGTCCTATAGGGAATAGGCATTGCCTCTGATAAGGCTTGGTACAATTGACTTCTGTTTTCAGATGGCATCCCCCTCCCCAGGACTATGGCAAAACAGGGCAGGGAGGATGAATTCACAAATTTGGAAGCAGAGGTTCACCACACCTTTCACAACCTTCCTAAACAGCATAAGAAAAATAGACTGACACTCAGAGGTGAGCAGAAAATAGAATTAATGTTCCATGGGAAATTCCTGAGTCAGTTCAAAATTAAATTGCATTTCCCTACCACAGTTTATTACTTTTCAGAAGCATTGGTTCAGGAGCGTGATGTTCCCTTTTCATTATCTGAGGCCCTTCGCTCGTAATTAAATGTCCAAGACGTGCTGGAGAGCTTCGTCAGAGGGAAACCTGCTTTGTATTGTGGGAAGTGAAGCTGCTGAAAACAAACAGTTCTTGGAAGAAATGGGCATCTGAACCAGAAAGAGACATTCCCAGAATAAGGAGCTGCAATGCAATATTGGGTTGATTAAAAAAATATGTTCTGGTGTAGAACTCTTCTGAAATAACAACTTCAGGTTAGTGGTAAAATGGAAAATCTTTAATAAACTGTTGTTTTCTCATAGAAAATGTTGATACATTTGGTGTAGTTTATAGTTCATATACTGTGGTGTTGGTATGTTTTTCTGAGATGGAGAATCCCTGGCCAGCTTTGATTTCAGTGTTAGGACAAATATGATGTCACCTGTGTTTGGTGACCCAGCAGCATGAAGGTGACATAGTGTAAATGAGACAATGAGTGTAGCACATGCCGATTCAGTTGCTGCAGCATTGGAGCCTTCTGCTTTGGGGTGCTGTATTTGTGGGGCAGTGCTGCCCTAATGCTTATGTGCTGTCCATCACTTATGTGTACCACACATTCCTGCTCTGAAGAGCTGTCTGCTTGGCGTCGCTTGGGAACGAGCCCTGCTTTAGCATGGCTAGTAGCATGCTTGGTCTCAGAGCAGGCAGGCCTCAGCCTTTTGCCTGTTACCATCAAATTGTAAGAGTTCAGGAAAGTCATGCAAGGTACAAACAGGTTTGACACATTTTTTTCCTTTAATAAATTATACATTTCTTCCTTTGTGAACCTTGCTAAAAGCAGTGGCAGGAATGTGCATAAGGACTTTATAATCCTTCCTTAATAGACTCTACAGTTATTGCCTGTGGCTCCCATTTCCTTTCTGTTAGGATCATTTTTTCTATTGTACATCTTTATTTCTAGCCTCATCTTCAAAGTTTTTTCAGTGATCATTCTGCTGAAGATTAGGAAAGAGGAGTGTTGTCTGGAATTGCTTGGTAAAAGTTTTAAGGGCTTTTCCCCAAGGTTTCCTGAGAAGATGCTGGTATGTGTCTGAGCTCACAAGCACCTGAAAGCAGCTCTCAGTGATATAATTTCCTTTGGGTCCTAATGAATCTACTTCTAGTGCCAGCAGCTAATTTGTTTTGGCAGGGTATGACAGGCAGTGCCTTATACAAGGCACCACACTGCAGAAAGCCTTGAGTCTGTAATTCTGTAACTGTCATAAAGAAAGAAAACGCACAAAACCAACCAAACCTAATGAAATTATGGTGTCCTGTGTAGCCATGTATAACCTCAGAGCCCAGGAGCTCTCACAGCTGCATTTACTGGGAATTCATGCAAGTCCTGCACTCACTATTGATCCTGGCTCCCTGAGTATCAAGCAACAGAGCACTTCTTGAGCTAATTATTACTGTAATTATTTCTGTATGAAGTGACTTTACCTGGAAATACAGTGAGACTTCCCACTAATGGGATGCTTAAAAATGCATCTAATTGCAGCAGTGGTAGTTGAGAAAGCTTTTGGTACCTAACAGTCTGGAGAAATCTACCCTCCCTACCAGGGGGCTGTTACACAAAGCCAGGTTTCTGAACCAGTTGTATGGCCTCTTGTTACATTTGGCTATAAAACCTGAACTGAGATATGTGCTCTGAGTAATAAAGAGGGGATGAGAAAGCGCTGGGCACAATGAATGTCTGTTTATTAATTTATTTGTGGCGTCTGCTGAACTTAACCTTCCCTGGGGCACAGAAGGGAGCGGAAGACAGCAAGTATCTGCCCATCATCTCTGATAAGCCACGTGAGGGCTTGGCGTTGCCTTGTTTGTGATTGCTCTGAGATCAAGGGATGAAAAGTAGTACCTAAGTTCTTATTTCCTTTTATATCTTTTGTAAGGATAAGGCTGTGCTATAAAATACCTCCCTGTAAATTTCTAAGGACATTTGCGCTCAGTGGAACCCCAGAAAGAAGAAAGAAAGTGAAAAAGGAATGAGACACAGAAGTCTGTGAGCAAGTAGGCATTAAAAACAATTTATTGACAACCAGTGCCTAGTTCTTTCAAGCATAATTAAAGTAAGCACAGCTAAAGCACAGAAAAGTACATTTGCAGCAACGTTGTCCTTGAGTACTCATTACCAAATAACAGCTGCAGATAGAATTAATCTTACCCTTTTCCAATACATTTTCAAAATATACCTTTTAACAAGACTTGTTTTTGTTTGCGAATGTGGAGAAGTACATGGTTCTTAGCAAAAGAATTAAAAATATTTTATTTTTGATTATTTTGATTATTATTTTATTAATATTTTTTATTTAGCATGGGTGGGACTACTGTCTCCTTTCTTTAGCTTTGGCTTCAAAAATTGTTGAACGTATACGCATAAAACATTCATTTTGACTGCAATATCTGGTGTGTGGAATTTCACATCAAGCACAGAGTTTAGCAAAACAACTGGAAATAAGAAGTTGGTGGTGACTTGGGCTAACCCTTGTGCTATTTCATGTACACCCACTTGGAAACTGTATTCCCTCCAAAGAGGGCATAAAGCAGATTGGCTCAGTGCCCTTAAGCCAGCAAGGTGGTGATGGGTTGATGGCTGGATCATAGCGGTTTTCCGCTTTTCCAACCTTGATTCTGTGAGACTTGCAGGTAGGGTAGGAAGCAGACAGTTCTCCCAGCACAGAAAGCACAGAACAGGCTGTTGCCAAAAGGAGACTGATCAGAGAATCATATCGTAGAATCACAGAATGGCTTGGGTTGAAAAGGACCACAATGATCATCTGGTTTCAACACCCCTGCACACAGCAGGGTTGCCAACCACTAGGCCAGGCTGCCCATAGGCCAAGAGAAATGGCTGTAACTTGAAGCAAGGAAGTTGAGGTAAGCCCTAGGAAAATGCTGTTTCTGAAATACACTGCCGATGGAGGCTGTGGAGTTTCCATCTCTGGAGGTGCTAGGAATGGCTTTAATAAACATGAGTATATCTGTTTCTCACAGCAGGAGGCGGATTACAGATCTTTTCTGTCTGTCCTGGGATTTGCTGATACTGGTGATAATCCTGTGCCTGAAATTATTTTCTTATTGCAATACATGCTTCCTTAATTCTGTTAGGAGGGGTCTCTGCAGAGCAGGACAGTTTTTGCTGAGGTGCAGAGGCACTTAATCATCGTGTTGTTTCCTCATTTTGAAATGTTCCTTAGGTGAGTAGTTAAGACACAAACAGCTGGCTTTGCATTTCAGCTCAAATACCATCATCCTGAAATACTTGGAGACATTGCTCTGTCAGCTGGCACTTGACAAGCCGTCCTAAATTTGCAACACGTAATTGGATTCTTAGGATGAAATCTGAGTCCCCTTTGAAGTCATGGGTTTTTATAGGGCACAAATTTCATGCTGAGGCCTGAGTGGCGTCCACTTGTACATGACGGGCTTCGCTGTCCCATGCAGACTGCTGTGTGGGATGGGTGTGTTGGGAGGTATGAGAGTGTGTCACCTTGCGTGGCCGGCATCTATGTGCAGAGGGGCCTTGGGAGTGCCTCTCTGTGTGGGGGTGAGGGAGGCTTCACAACAGGTGTTATATGGGGGGAATCAATTACTCTTACTTTTTTTTTCCAGTTAATGTCAACAAAACTAATTTACACCATCTGGCATAAAAGAGAGGAGAGGCAGTGAAAAAGCAGAAGCCGTTTTGGGTTTTAAAATTTTGTTTGCTAAGACTTCAGGCATTCTGTATTCTCTTCAGTGTAATTTTTTTTTCCTTTTTGCTTTTTTTGGGGGGGTGCTTCCCCCAGTCTATTTTTTTTTAATTTCCAACAACCTATAATTAGCATTTAATAGATAGACATAACTGTAAGTAAAATGTTTCGCTAACTACTGGTTAATGTCCTCTGATGAAACTCATGCAGAGATGTCTCCAGTTGTTGTGAGCTAAAATAGCTCCACAGAAAGTACTCTGGCTTTGTTTATGGCAATACTAATTCAGAGCAAGTTCTCTGTTCACAGTGTGGCTACTTTAGATTTAGAGGAGATAATTGGAAGTTCATCCTCAAACAGAGATCATACTGACGTAAAAGCTCAGTTAATCTCTGAACCGGGAGGTAAAATTTCACGTGTTCCTAATGTATGGTTGCATTTCCACATCCAAATTTCTTTGCAGGCTTTTCTCAGCTGTACAACGATGCACCGAGTGTATGAATGGTACACGTGTACCTGAGGCTAGAACCAGCCTGCAAGGAAGCACAACGCCCAGGCTTTAGGACCACCAATAGAACAGTTGTTAATAACCTTACTGTATAATTAAATCAGAATGATTTGAAACTGCCATAGGGGGAAGAGGACAGAGGAAAACTGTTTCATCCTCACAACATTGTGTTTTCATTGACCTACTTACAGCAGGGAAGGAAACGTGTCCCTTCCCATTACAGCAGAATAGGTTTGTTCAGTGGTTTTATAATGCAGTGGCATAGGAGCAGACTGGCTTTTCTAACCACGCCAGGAGGATTTGGCAGCGTGAGTAACATTATTTCACACATTTAGTGCTAAGAAGTGTAAGTTCCTGTCCAAGCTATAATATTATTAACCCAATCAATTCAGCGGAGAGTGCTTTGACTGAGAAAAAGACCTGTATTCAGAAGTGAGAGGAAAAAGGATGTGCCTGGAAGTGTGCAAAGAAGCCTTTTACTGGCAACCACATTTCCATCTTCCTTTTCCCAGATGCAGAGTCCCTGCCCTCCCTGAGGCCCCTCCATCTTCTTCCGCTTGCTGCTGGGCAGCCCTGCGGCAGCGAGCTGAGCAAGGGGCATTGGGCCTGCCTTCCTTCCACATGTTTGCCCTGCAGCAGGCATAACAGCACACGAGGCAAATCCCAAATGCTCCTGGTCCTTCACAGTGTGCACTGAGGCAGTGGTGGCCGCTTGCAGGGCTGGGGATGTTGCAGGGAGTGAGGGGAAGGCTCGCTCAGGCCTGGTGGCACAGGGCTGTGCTGGCTGCAGCACTCAGCGTGTGATACTGGTGTTGGTTGTCTTATGTCTGGGTCAGTAAACCATCTCATTTTGCAAATAAACACCTGCAGCTAGCCCTTCTCGGGCCAGCCAGGTCACATCCCTCCACAAGGTGTTTTTGCTAACTGGGTATTGTCAGAAGCATTAGTCACTGCGGTAGTGGCTTAATAAGTCACAGTAGGAGCCAGCTGGTAATTAACAAATTAAAGATATCCTAGATATTTTCCTCAAATATTTCATGTGTAGCAAAAATAATTAGAAGCAGAGCACTTCAGCTGTTTGAAGCAGTTACATACGTGAAAAACATCTTGCCGTGTCAGGAAATAATTCATTCACAGAGGCCAGTGAGGCCTAATTTTGCTGCCATCTCAGGATTCATAAAAGCACACACAAGAGCTGTGAAGCAGTGAGAGAACAAATCCTGCCCCTTTTTAACCGTTTAATTCTGTCTTGTTTAACATTCTTATCCAAATGGCTGTCAGCTGCATCTTTAGGAGCAGCACTCCTCCATAGGGTTCAGCTGCTCCCTTCTGCGCTTAACTTTCTTTCATGTTAGAAACGTTCTGAAGCAGGAGATCATGTATGTGCTCAGGAGCAAATCATCTCTTGGAAAGATGAAACCAGCTTGCAATCACAAGGAGGAGAAACAAAGGCAGTACAAATTGCGTTAAACCTCTAACCAGGGCAAGGCTCTGCAGCGAATGCAGATGATGATGGTTTTCATTGTGTAGGTTAGGGAAAGTACTCTGGAATGCACAAGCTTGCTTTAACTCACTTGGGGTTTCTTTATTTTGTCACCAGATGGTGACAGTGGTTTCATATTAAGATGCTCTCAATTACCTGTGCTTGATGGGTGAGTGATAGCATGCCGTGATACGTCTGCCTTCCGTGCTACTTCAGCCCAGCGCTCCTCCGTCATCCCTCAGCCTGGCTCAGGGGTAGGCTGAGTATGCCAGGCCTTTGACTCTGCTTTTTCTCTAGGACAGGATCTCATCTGAGCACTTTGAGGCAGAAGAAGGAAGGAACAGAGTGAGCAATCGGAGCGGCGTCATTTCTGTGGGTAGGGTGCAGTTAATGCCATTGTGGGAGCTATTAGTACTAGTAGCAGCTTGGAGAAATATGATCTGCATTTGAAAACTTTCTTCTCGGAGAGGGAAAATAAACCTGTTGAGAATGTGTATCTTTTGATAAAAAGCAAGTGCAAGTCTTTGTCAGACAGTGACAGAGGTTTTATTCAAGGTTGGGCTTATCGTAGAGGTGTGAAAGGCTGTATGATGCAATGAAAGACAGATGGGTTGCCCCTATAATACCTTTGCTCTTTGCTTCATTTATTCGGCTCCATATTGTTTGATGGATGAGCACTGGGGATTTCAAAGAACGTGTTTCTGAAGCTTATGAAAGAAACAAAAATCCCTGTGCAATTTCTGTTCAAGTTTTTAGCTTCTTAGGGTCAGACTCAGACATTTGGAGTACTTAAACCTTTCATTACTACGCAGAGGGTAGAGGTAGGAAAGAGCTCTGAAGTCATTCACACAAAGTTGGTAACAGTGCGGACCTGCTCTGTGCACTCTGAGTTCTCTGTTGTTGTTGCAGGTGGCTTTTACTTCGGGGTTTTCTGGTCATGCTTTGTACTGGCTGTTTTCTCACCAGGAGTTTCACTGTTTTTGCTGTGTAACAGTAGAGGAGGAAGGGCCAGGCAGCTCACCA
>JAOWBP010051670.1:1682-14925 GCA_028571105.1 Tragopan temminckii | reverse complement strand
GACCTGGTGTAGGGAACCTGCTTTGGCAGGGGGGTTGGACTTGATGATCTCTGAGGTCCCTTCCAACCCCTACAATTGATTCTGTGATTCTGTGGGTAGAAGAGTTAGGTGAAGAGGATTGGAAATAGTGTGAGAAAGGAGACAAGAGGGAAAAGAGCTTCTACATGGAACTACTGGGCAGGTGTCATAAGGAATCTGCTTGTGCTAAGTAACTCAATTTACTATGTAATAGCTTTCTCTGTATTGAGGCAGATTCTCACATCAGATAGTTAGGTATACAAATCAGATTGGACACACTTTCTCTTCATTAGATCAGATGAGATTTTTTAAAATTAGTTTCAAGAATTAGTACAGAATCTATTCAGCATACAAATGAAATCAGAAGAGTCACATACTTGGAAGCAAAGTAGTCTTGTTTGGTAGATTGGTTGGTTGGTGGTGGCATTTGCTTGTTTGTTTTAACAAGAAATCAATGGAGAGCTAAATCTAATTGTCTTTGCTACAGACACTCACTACAAATTCCATGAACAAAACTACAGAACTGAATAAACACCACGAGGAATTTATCACCAATCCAGCATAGTTCAGAATGAACTTCTTTTGTGGAAAAAAAAGAAAAAAAACCCACCTGAGAAATGGCTGCAAAGGGTTTGTGGAATGCTGTGTAAAAAATGCAGTGGTGTAGGCATTCTCCATGCCTGCACCATCAAGTTCACTGGATTCATTTTAGAATATGTTTCCTTGGTGAGGGTTTCAGACTGGGCACAGTCTTACCCATGTGCCTGGTTTCTCGACTTATGTATTTGTATGTTTTCTACAGTATCTGTATCAGAATTTTGCTTCAAGAAAGTTCTAAGTGGTTTTAAGGTAGTTCATACTTTTTTCCTTCAAAATAATGGAACAAATTGCCAAAAAAGTTCTCGGAAGGGCTGAGAGGCAAGATCTAATCTTGTTTGAATTATTTTATGCCCAAGGAAATTTCCACTGTTTCTCACACTTCAAATAATGCTCTTTGAATAACTTCTGAGGATTTATCCAAGGCTTTTTAAAGTGGAATCAATCCTGCACCAAAGAAGAAATCTAAATTGTAAATGATCTTGTCGTCTCCACCTTTCTTTTCAACTTTGCTAGATGTGCAAACAAAATTTATCCATCTGACAAATTCATTCAGGTATCAGCAAAGGAACTGTTTCAAAACTGTCACTATTTGCTCTAAAAATAATGCACTTTCATCTGTCAGAATTGAATTAGCATCTGCTCACAGGCGAAGGGGTTATGGATGGGTTTAGTAAACACATTGGTGTTGCTGTTGTTTTGTAGCTGGCCAAGTAGCTGGCCATCGGGCAGACAGAATTTACTTTCTGTGCACTAAACACACTAGTGTTTTCTGTGAACATCCCTCACTGATTAAGCCCAAAATATAACGGGATTCACTTTATAGGATGCTTAACTTGAATTTATAACTAAGACAATTTTTAGAGTAAAGAACTCTTAAGTCACTGTCAATCAGAGATGTAAGACATGTTGTAAGTGGGAAAAGCTTTGCAAGAAAATACCAAATTTATGCAATTCTGGTGGGATTGGGCTCAGTCTGAACAGCAATTAGCCGTCTAACTCAGCAGATAGTGCATGACCAAAGCCCATTTACAGGATAAAATGATTATCATATTCAATTACTGTTCTTAAACCCTTGGAACAAGAGTTCTAGCCACACAAATGTGGGGATCTAACATCTTTCCATATAATTGAAGACTCATGCATATTCTTTCAGTGTAGGCCATAATTAGTATTCCAAATTAAGCAGTGATTAGTTATATATTACATGGAAGTGAGTGAGCTGATAATCCAATTAGTTAAGCAGTGGCTTTCCTCTGTGGTTTGCAGATCAAGGGACCACTTCTAAAGACGTGGGAGACCGTGGGAGCATCTCACATTGTTACACCAATCCCACACCGTCCCTGGTGGTCACAAAAAAAGGCAGCCCGACCTTGCCCACAGCCAGCCCTACTGCTTTCCCGGTGTCACCTGGGGACAAGAGACTGGAGAGCAGCAGCATGGGTGATCCCACTCACTTTCCCAGCTGGAAAGCAAATTACTGCTTTTCTGGTGGGTACATTTCCCAGTGGAAATGATGGTTAGATCCAACTTGAAACAAAGGACAGGAAATGGTGCAAGAGGGAAAGAAAGTTGGGGAGATGTTAGGCTGCTTTAAGGAAGACTGAGATGTAATTACTGTGAAACTGCACTCGTGCTACTCTGAAAAGGCAGATACATTTCCTACAGAATGCTTTGCACTGGCAGTGGCATTGAAAACTACAGCCTTTGTTTGTTCCAGTAAGTCTGTAGTATTTTAATAATAATAATAATAATAATAATAATAATAATAATTAGGAGAACTAGCACAAATATTGCATTAGTATTGTAATAATTTTACTACATTGCTGCAAAAATGCTATTTAATCCTTGGAATGCCAAAAAAGTCTCAGCATCTCCTTGGTGGGACACCTGCATTTTGTGACCACATGCTCCATTTGCAGCAGCACTATCCTCCAGAGCACTCCAGCACTGCAGAAACCAAAAGTCCACAGGGGACTCGGCAGCCTGACAGTGCACTTGTTCTACAAGGAAATCTTATCCCAGATCAGCAAACAGCAGCAACCGCACTGTGTGCACAGCAAAGAACAGGGGATGATGTCATAGGCCCAAACACAAGCTTCCCACCCCACACAGAAATTACTGCAAGTATTCAAAGATGGTATATAGACCAAAAGGCAAATAAACCGGTTCTAGGACTTTGCAAGACCTCGGTTTAAGTATAGAAAGTATCGGTGGCATACTGGATCTATAGAATGTCAAATTATTATTTCATTGTGAAATCTGTGAAAGACCTCTTATTCTAACATGCAGCAAACTGAGAAAACTTGACCTGAGAGTCTGAAAATGCACTTCTTTTGAGATGTGGACTTCCACTTCTGTACTCTATGCACATGATGAGAGAATGATGAGGGTGGAAATGCTTATCCACACACATTTTGGGACTGCATAGATCCCATTTGGGTAGGATGCAGTTTAGTAGTTAATAACAGTTTTACACTTCCATAAAACGTTAAGCTCCTTCTTTTGTATTTGTAGGAAAACCAGTGGTTTGGGTGAAAATTAAAAAAACCCATTTGCTACTGAAGTGAGCACCAGGTTAGGGTGAGGATGAGGGGTTGAGTTGCATGCCATGTTTTCGTACAGAACAAAAGCATAATGAGATGGAGTTCATCATCCCTTGCTTTGATTTCTCTGTCATGCTGAATATTGGCCACCACAATGCTACATGAGAGCAAATCTCTGCATGGGTGAATAAGAGATGTATTTGTGAACTTCCTCACCACAGATTTAGGCACAGGGAGAAAGAAAGGATCAAACATGGGAAAGTCAGGATCAGAGGGCAGATGCACTGGTGGCAAGTCTGGTGGGCCTCTCTTTTCCTCCCACACACAACAAATTTCTCACTTTGTTCTCCAGGCATTGAATGACCCCTCAACTTGTTGCTCTTTAACATGTTCCTCTTGGGGGTACCCCTCCTCTCTGAAGTTTAATTTGTTCTTCTCATATAGTGTGGCAATGCCAAATCCCATGAGAGTCCTGGAAGTTCTGGTTCAAAGCCACTGAAAGCAGAAGGCTCTTAGATGCCATTCACAGCAAGAATATTTTGCACTATAACTTGTTCCAGCTTCCAGGCTGCTTTTCATGGCCATTAGAACAGCTTACAGACCTCATACACTGCCAAAGTAGCATAAAAAGGCTTTTGCATAAATAATTATGAACTCCTCTTTGCTGTCTCTCTATCCCTTTCTAAACAACATCTCACACAAATTCATTTTCTGGAGAAGGCTGAGATACATTCTCATTGAACATGAGGGATATAAAATTATAGTCATATGTTATTCACAGTCCACAGCAGATCTTCCTCTGCAGCACAGAAGGCTGTTATGTGACAGCTTCTTTTCAGGTTAATATAACAGTGACTAACTTCACACACTGCAGAAAATATTTACAGTGCCTATGTAAGATTTCTCATTTGTTTTAGAGCTATTTTTTACATTACAGTACTGACCCAGTAATTGTAATAGCTTTTTAGCTGTGTTTTCCTTTTTCTATAACTTGTTAAAAGAAACTTATGCATGCGGGTAGGTACTTCTTTTGTTCATCTTTGCCATCTTACTTTTTTAAATCTCTGACCCTGTAGATTCGCCATTAGATATTTGTAGAGACAGCACATTTCTGAGGAGAAGGGTTATTGACCTACCTTGGATTACGGCAGTTCACCACAGATACTTTTTGATAACCATCAGAGATCTACTCTGCCCTCTCCCTGCCCCAACTGAAATCTGACTTTCCAAAAAACACCACTGTGAATCGCACATAACTCAGGTTATGTACACTGAGCTGAGCTTGCTGAGCTCCTTGGTGACATTAAGGTGTCACAGTGATGTCAGCCACCGCTGCCCCTGCTCTCTCACATCCTTGCCACGAACACACCTGTGATAGCTTTGTCTTGGCCTACAAAAACAAGTCTGCTGAGAGTTCTTCAAACGGCCTATGGCAGCACTCCTAACATTGCATTTCTATGCAAAACATTACTTGTAAGAGGAGGAAAGTCATCCCTGGAGACATTCAAGGTCAGGCTGGATGGGGCTCCGAACAACTTGATCTAGCTGTAGCTGTCCCTGTTCAGTGCAGAGAGTTGGACCAAATGGCTCTTAAGGGTCCCTTCCAACTCAAACAATTCTAATAGGTCAATATTTAAAACTTGCTATTGTAGTGAAGCTGGGCCTTGACAGCAGTGGAAGTCCCATACAAAATGATGTCCTTCGTCAACTAGGTATTCTCTTGGTAGCAAAGGCGAAACACCACAGCGGAGCACAGCTCATCTCCAAGCAGTCCAGTATCCCTGTGTCTTCTGCTAAGATCCTTTTAGAGAGGCTGAATCCTTTGTGGGCCATGAATGTTGGTGAATGTTGTTCATGGGTGAATCCAGCCAGCCCACAAGTAATGGAGCCTGATGAGCATTACAGGGAAAAAAGGGCAGGAAAACAGCGGAGAGAAGGATGGAATAAATGCTGCACAAATCATCACAAAAATAGCTGCAGCTGTGTCAGGAAATTGTCACAGGGCATCTAACCACAGAATATTATGTTTTAAAAAAATCAATAAAGAAAAACCCAAACCCACTAAGCACAAGCCTGAAAATAATGGGAAGACAAGGCACTGGTTTTAATAAGCTTTGAATATAATGGGCCATAGATAATATGCTCATTTCCTGGCTTCTGAGAACATGCATGTTGCAGATTATAGAACAGAGTATGGTGAATTAGCAAAGCTTGTATGCTTTTGAAGTGAAACTTTTAATTTTCAAAGTGTTTTTGGACTTCCTAAGTTACAAAACATAGTCAGTTTGTTGTCTTTGATAGCATAGCTCTGACTTAATTGCAATCTGTTCACAAGCCTTCTTATACTTCAAATACTTTAAAAATAGTCTTTACTAAATGGTTGCAAAAAAGCTCTGGTCAGCTGCAGTGACTGCTCAGTGCCGGTGGCTGCAGAAACCCACTTTCCACATAGCTCTATGCCTACAAAGGGTGCAAGTAGTCAGCCTGTAAAAGTCTGGGAATGACTGGGACGGAAAAGCCCAACTACATCATTTATAGAAAAAGTCCGTGTCTTTGTACAGAGGGATGTGACCACGGAGCTCAGCAACCCACACAAATGTTACCCAGGACCTAAGGGCAGGAAGAGCTGTAAAATAACCAGATGTGTTGGAGGGTGCCTGTCTTTGAAGAGCTGCCTGGAAACGTATCTATGCTGTATTCAGATGAACCTATCCCAAAGTATCCTCTCTACCATCATCTGAAGACAGACCAGTTGAAATGAAGCATGAGTCAAACAGAAATGTGCTTCATTTAAATATGAACGATCAACAATTATTTCCTTTCTTCCCATGTGCTGTCCTTGGAAAGGAGCCTGCAAAATTCTCCAAAAAGAATGTTCTTGATAATAATCCATACTTAATGAAACAGCACAGTGATTATATAACCAACACTGATTTCATAAAGAACGTAATTTAGGCTTCATAAAGTACATAGTGCTTATGTTGGGAAAGCTCGAACATGTTTTACTGAGTCTGAACAGATAGTGTTATTGGCAAGACATAAATGCTTCACACAATTTGGTGCTAAGATTTCAAGTCTCTGCAGAGAAAAGAAAAAAAGAAAGATACCCTGAGAAATGAGCAAAATTATTCTTGGCTGCAAGTTTGCTCCTTCTGATAGTGCTGAAAAGTAGAATCAATCCATCTCTTAATTACTGAATTCTGTACAGTTTTTTCAGACAGTAAATCAGTTGATTTAGATCAATAGTGGACTAATCTTGTAAAAAGACAAGCAGTACCAGATAAGCAACACAGATAAGCATTTTATTGCATGCAACTAATGTTCTGCAGAGGTGGGCTAAATCCACGCTGACTGCAGAAGTAGGTGGCTATGACTTTAGGAAAAAAGAATGCAAGGAAACTTTAGTACAGAATTGCAAATATTTTCTACACATTGCACAGAAAAATGATTGTTACAGCTGTTGCTGTAAGCAATAGCTTTGGAGGCAACACATAGTCTGCTCTCTTGTGACACTTTGGAAGCAAACCTTCATTGTTCCACATGCCTGGCTGGCTGCAGAATGGGTTTTAGAGGCTTGCTGGTCAGATGAATATCTGTGAGAGATCCAGAATTTCTCATCTGAGTAATGTAAATAAGGGGCACACTATTTGTTGTCAGATGTGTGGCTGCATAAGATGTAGCTAGGTCTAAGGCCTGTAATGGACGTAGGACAGGTGATGGGGTCAGCCTAACTTTATTTATGCCACTCAGTAAGAGTCTTGTTTGAAAGAGTCTGTTTTGACTCTAGAGCACATAACCTGTCCCAATTCAAACTGCCTTGATTGAGTGGGCCACCTGGAGGTGAGTATGATCTGAAGCTGCGATATGCACATAGGCTGAAGATCTAAATTAGATTCTCCTATCCATAACCAAACCAAAAATATTAAAGACAGTCCAATATGTGTCCCTTCTGCCTGGCAAAAAACATAGCTTAAGAATTACTGTGGAGACAACCAAGCTGGGTTTGGCATGGATTTGGGCATGTGTGTGGATTTTGGCCAAGCTGAGGAAAATACACAGAATATGATCTGTCTACACTCACAATGAAAATGATGTTGTAATGGCAGTGAGGAAGCACGATAGCAGGAAATGCTGCAGCCTGTTACGCACCAGATTGCAGTGCAATGAGAACGCTCATCTCTGGCTTTTATAGGCACGTAGATTATGTGCAAGCACTGAAAGTCACAGAATAGCGAGTCAAAGCTGAGCAGAGCAAGAAGAGGGGCACTATGGGCAGGTAGGGAAGCATAAGCAGACACAGTGAAGTTTCTTTTCATTAAAGATAAGCAACTACAATCAGTGTCAGCCTGCAGCCCAGATCTGGATTTTTTTCTCTCACAGGGCTGCGTTACATCTGATTCCTTCCACCATCTCCACTGTGTGACAGTGAGGGAACTCTTACAATTGAGCAGCCACTTCCCGTTCTACTAATGACAATGCAACATGTCTGGGGCCACTAGTAAGGTCCAGCATATCATCTTGAAACGCAGAGCACAGAGATGGCAAGCTAAAAATTTCAACATTGTTTAGCCAGTGAGAAAGACTTAACCATATTATGTAATGCTTTCAATGGATGAAAATACCAAGAAGCAGAGAGTGTAAAAACAAACTGGAATTATAGAATCTTCTGAATTGGAAGATACCTTCCAATTCTACAGCCCGAACAGGTTGCTCAGAACCCCATCCAATCTTGAATGTCTCAGAGCCTCCATCCACAGCCCAATCTTGAATGTCTCCAGGGATGAGGCATCCATCACCTCTCTGGACAACCTGTGCCAGTGCCTCACCACACTTATTGCAAAATATTGCTTTCCTTATGTCCAGTCTAAAGCTCCCCTCTTTCAGTTTGAAACCATTTCCCCTTGTCATATTACAACATACCTTGCTAAAGAATCTGTCCCCTTCTTTCATATAGCCCCTATTTAGATACTTCGGTCTCCCCAGAGCCTTCTCTTCTCCAGGCTGAACAGCCCCAGCTCTCTCAGCCTTTTCTCAAAGGAAAGGTGTTCTGTCCCTTGGGTCATTTTTGTGGCGCTCCTCTGGATGCGCTCGGACACATCCACGCCTCTCCTGTACAGAGGACTCCACATCTGAATGCAGTACTCCAGGTGAGGTCTTACCAGCACAGAGCAGAAGGGCAGAATCGCTCTGTTACCCTGCTGGTCACACTGCTTTGGATGCAGCCCAGAGTATGGTTGTCTTTCCGGGCTGTGAGGACACATTGATGGCTCATGTCCAGTTTGCTATCCATCCATCCATCCATCCTTTTCAGCAGAGCTCTGATCTATCCTGTTGTCTCCCAGCTTGTATTGATAATGGGGTTTTCCACAACCCAGGTGTAAGACCCTGCATTTGGATTTACTGAAACTCATGAGGTTCACCTGGGCCCGCTGCTCCAGGCTATCTGTGTCTCTCTGAATGACAACCTGTCCATATCTTTAATGCTTGAGGACAACAAACAATTTTACGTTGTGTTATTTGCTCCTGGAATGCCAAAGAACTGCCATCATCTTCTGGAAGTGGGATTCTGTCTGCAGTACAAGGCTTTGTGTTATGATTTCAGGTTTTATCTAAATACAAACATTCGTATGTAAATATATGAGTCACTATCTTGAACAATGTGCATATGCTGTCATGATGGTGTCATTTTTCTTTTTATTTGATAGCAATATTTTATTCATTAAATAAAAATCTTTGAAAAATAATTTGGTCTTATCAGGAATATGGCAATAAAAGGAAAAATGCTGATTTCAACAGATCTGTTAATCCTGTAAGCAAATACATAATCTTGTCTAACTGCACCATAAACAAAAGTAGTTCCTCTCTCAAAAATATGTTTCAAAGCAACTTCCAGACAACCACTGGAAAATTACTATGCATGTGAACTGCATGTGCATTTGTGCCTTCTTATACCAGATGCTCTCTCTGAAGCAGAGATTTTTCCAGGCTACCATTGTACTTTTGTGTCACTTGTACGCACTGGGCTATGGGAACAGGAAGAGTGTGATAGAGAAGCAGCGTTGACTGAGACAAGTACCTCATCACTCTCAGAGCAACAAGTTGCTCCAGGGGTACACTTGGTTTTCACTGAATTTTTAATTAAGAATGACATAATCTGCAATTGCCCTGAGCAGACTTCGGATGACGATTATGTTGAACAAGAAAAGACACAAAAAAAGAGTCTCAGAAGAGTTGGAGAAGATGTCTTACAGTAAGAGACATAAAGGAATCAAATTATTAATGTATTGGAAAGACGTACATAGTTATATAGGAACTAGGGGAGTCTTTAATTTAGTAGCAGAAGCAGGAGCATGAATGTCTCAAAGCTAGACCAGAAAAATGCAGATGTCTAAATAGGGATGTAGGCAAAGTACTGTTGTGTAAGGGAAAAAAATACAACTTCCTGCATTCCCTTTAGTATTCACACACTAAGCTTTCTGCTCAGCCTGGAAGTTTCCTATGTGGCAGTGATTTTTGGCTGCTAGATGCTTGGCAATTGTGAAAGTTAGCTATGCGTACATGAGCAGTAGGGTGAATCTGTTGTTCCCTATTGTGAAAGGGAAATTCTGAGACATACTGGGCCTTCTTGCCCATTTCTCAGAGCAGACTCATGGGCAATTTACTTAACGTGGAATTACTGAGGATGTTTTCTTGGTTATTGGTCCACAGGCTTCCCAATGACTGCCTGGCATGAAGTATGTAGTGAGAACAGGCGATCTTCTTCTTAGAAATTTGCCTCTTTACATAGAATCATAGAAACGTAGAATGGCTTAGGCTGGAAGGGATCTCAAATATCATCTAGTTCCAACCCCCTGTCATGGACAGGGTTACCACCCACCAGATCAGGCTACCCAGAGCCCCATCCCATCTGGCCTTTTAGATCAGACAACCTGCCTCCTGAAACAAAGACCACTGACTGCATCCCTTGGCCAAGCAGAATTCACATTCACATCTTCTATCTCCTGCACAAACAAGCCTCATAATCTCCAAGAGAGGGCAGGCAGGAGGATCCACATCTCACAGCTTGGGTGCTGTGTCAGGACAACAGAAGCCATGAGGCCTGGAGGAAAGCAGGCCCAAGGGGCAGCCTCCAGGCTCAGGGGCATGCCGGAGGCTTGAGTCTCCCCTTGGATGGGTTATGACATACTTTGGGCACTCAAAGTATAAAACCACAAATAATTTTGAGGGTAGAGAAGGGAACCCCAAAGCTCTCCCTGAATGAAGAGCTGTAATTATCAGGCTACCCAGTCCTGCTCCTTCTCGCTTGCTCTGCTTCTGGCCCCAAGTCTCAGGTGAATACAGATGCTGCAGTATCAGGGTTTCCTATCAGAAAGAAATTTCAGACCTGTTAAACTGAGGCTGCATGCCTTGGCTTAACACCACCAACTGAGCAGATGCAGCAAATATAAAGCTGCTGGGACACGCCTAAGCCAACTTTAGATGTGCTCATGCAGGAATTGATAGCAGCCCTCCTGTTAGTGCAGAGCTCAGGGCATGCTCATTCATCTCTCTGAGACATATTCTTCACTGTACTCTTGAGGCATTCTCCTTGCACATCATGGAAGACCCCTCTGTGCCAGCCTTACACCTCCCTGCTTAGTCTCTCGGCCCTCTGCTTTCATGTTGGAGGATGAATACCCTCAACCTCTCCATGCCATCCTCCTCCTCCTCCTTGCTAGAATTTCTGCTTGCTTCCTCACATCATTCCTTCTTCTCTGACGTTTGAAGCCTGAGATGTGGTTTTGTTTCTCACCTTGCCAAGCTCCCCATTCTTTCTCCTTTTTCACAATTCCCAATATTTTTTTTTCTTTCTGAGATAAATGTCTTTCCTAGCATCAACACCTCAGTTTGTACTTGAAGTATAGAAAGAGACATGGTGGGTGGAGGGTGGACTTGTTATCCTAGTAGCTGGTGCTTCGTTTTTCTTGTGTTTCTCCACCCACAAACACGGATGAAATTGTGACTGCTTACAAAATGGAAGCTGTTCTTCAGAGTTCTTTATTCTTTCTAAATTTCTCAAAAACCAATAGCATGCTGCACGTTACTGCCTAGCACTTTCCTTCCAACATAGACTTAATGGGATGCTGCGTGCAAGAGTTACGTGTGTCACCAACAAAGGCAGGTATGTGGAAAATGCTACCCCTAGAGCTCTGCAACTTCGCTGTGTGTGTGACTGGAGAGTTCCCATCTGATACACTGAGGCTTTGTTTATTGGACTGCATCTGGAAAGGCCATCTGGGTGTTGGGAAGAGCCCCACAGTGTTTGCTCCGGCTCCACTCCAGTGCCATCATGGTAGCACCCGCATCCACAGTAAAGGAGCCACTTGGAGTCTAACCACCTTTCTGCATTACTCTGTTCCCTCTCCTGGCACCGAAGGTTTTTGTCTGCTTTCCATCTTCACTCTCCCTTTTTTTGAAACACAATCTCAAAAGTCGAGATGTTTTAGTTTGAATATAATAGCTTTTTTATGCTGGAATATTTCTTAAAACTGAAGTTATCAGGATGCAACACATTGGAAGAGAGACTTTTATTGGGAGAGAAACAAAAAATTGGAACTAAGAATATTGGCAGGACTGACTTTGAATTACTTTTAATTTTCATACTTCCTATTTATCTCATTCTTCCCTTTAATCTCTCATTAAATCTGTTAACGTGCACTGAGGGCTATTTGTGCAGAAGCCTTCTACTTGAAAATCATGCCTGTCTCAGGGTTTTTACTGCAGGCAAAGATAATAAAAACAAGACATGAAAATGCTGAGAGAGAATCTTTTCCAAGTGGGAGGGAAGCATACTTCCTGGGTATTTTCTGAAGTGTTTCAACATACATGACTATTTATGACAATGTAAACAACAAAAAAAAGCCAATCTTCCTCATGAAGAATGCAGAATCATCCTTAACTAATTAAACTCCTACTGTGAGCTCATAAATGTCAGGATGTTGAATTGCTGTATGGTAATGGAGACTGATGGTTGTTATTATTTATTTGAGGGGAGTAAAGTAAGGTTTCTGAGATCCACAGCAGCTGCAAGTTGCAAACATTGTGGAAAGCCACCATATTTAATACAAAGCAAGAAGTTAGCAAGTACTGCTAAGCACAGTCAATGCAATAGGGCTGTGTGAGCCCTGCGTTCCCAGGAGACACAGCTGTGAAGATGAGAGGGAGACCCTGTGGGGACAGGACTGCAGTTTCTTCCTATCCCACAGCCACAGTCTGCTCACAGGAAGGTGTCCTTGCATGAGCCCATTGTCGACTGCAGGAACCACCTTGTCTGAAGCCACCTCACTCAGGGAAAAGAACAGGCTTTCCTCAAAACTGTACGGATGAGAAATAAGGCAGGTGTACAGGGCAAATACGCATCCATGAACAAAGTTCTGCCTGGGATATGCTAGGATACCATACAATTTAGCCTCAGTAGTCTGCCAGGCCCTAGTCTTCATGTCTGTAAGGAGCTAGAAGGCAGGATGCAGACAATTATTTCTTTTACCTTTCTCAGCCACAGGGAAGACACTCTCAATTTCAGCTGGCACCTCTCCTAGCAGGAACACTGCTGGAAGCCAGAAACACCTAATTCCCAGGAAATAAGTACAAGACATTTTAACTCAACCTATTGCAGATTCCCTGAAACACAGGGAATATGCTGGATGTAGGAAAGAGCATGCATTTGCAGGAGCCTTGGAGGACTGCACTGGGGCCATCATAGCCCCTGTACCTGAGGAAGCAGGTATGAACAGCCACTGCGCTGCCCCAGCACAACCAGCCCGGTGGCACATTGCCACAACCATGCCCACACCTCTGAGGATTGCTGCAAGGCTCCAGGTGTTCGGCTGGGATGGAGATAAGCCAAAGCCCAGCTCCTCCTTCCTCATGTGCAGCCAAACAGCACCTGAGTAAAACAGAGGGACATGTGTCTTGTTGAACCAGTGCAGCAAGTGCCGTTTTCTAAGCAGGACTGTGCAGCACACAGGTAGCATCCCGCAGGCATCAGCATCATGATGAGCACAGTGTTTCCAAGGGAGCTTGCTTGGGAGATGGCTGCGCTG
>JAOWBP010051669.1:0-14926 GCA_028571105.1 Tragopan temminckii | reverse complement strand
GCTAAAATTCTCTATCAAAGGCTCTAGTCTCTACAGTTCTGAAGAATATTTTTTCCTACTGGTGCTGCTCCCAGCTTCAGCTGGATAGTTACCACTGCTGGTTCGGCTTGTCTCGATTGTCCGAGTGTCACTGATGCTTCAATCCATGGCATTTCTCAAGTCCTCTGGTACTGTCTGGTCAGGGGAATGATTTCTGTAACATAAGAACTTGAACCTCCAGTTTCATTTTCCGGAATATATGTGTGGACTTGTCCTTTACAGATGTGATTTGGGCCTGCAGTTTAAGATACCTCTTCCCATTAATGGCACTGGGCAATCAGGCACATATAGAAATTGATATGTATACATTTTCCAGTTTTAATGGTTGGAAGAATGGCAGCACTTCAGCTTTCCTGGTGGCTCTTATTATTAATGGCTTTTGATCACTTAACTGTCCTTGCAAGCATTTATAACCAAATACATTGCACCTATATCTACAAGATATTTTACATCTTCATTCCCGAGCTTTATTGTAACCAGGGGTTTGTCTGTGGTCTCACCCCGCTGTTCCCCTTCATTCTTTATTTATTGCCATTATATCTATGGCCTTTCAGTTGTTGGCCCTGATCTTCCAAATCTTTGCTGCTGTTTTTTAGCGTGGACAATCCAGTCGCCAACGCCCAAACCTCTAACACTGTCTACACTGATCAGGTTTCAGTACTGAGATCTCTGGCCTTATATGTTGTCTTCTTGTTTTCAACATTTCAGTTATACTTTTGCATCTTTGTTTTCTGTTTGTTTGTTTGTTTTTCATCATCTTCCTTTCCGTTTCTGCACTATGGTCAATGCCAATAATTTCCTGTCTCTATTCTTCTCCTTTCTTTCCTCTGCTTTCTTTATTTCCTCTCCATTCCCTCCTGTACCTTTCTTGGCCTATGCCTTTTGCAAGCTTCTTTTTTCTTTTTTTCTTTTTTTTTTTCTCTCCCCCTCCCCAAACTTTCATCATTGCAAGCTGGCTCAGCTCTCTTTGGTCTTCTAGGCACCCCTCCTGCCTAAAAAAGACCCCGTTTTAAAATTTTATTTTTCCCTTTAATTGCTCCAACCAATCTTGAACAATTGAGGGCTTTGGTGTCTCTGGTAAACACAAAAAAACCAATATTGTGTATCAAATTTCAGTTTCATCTCCAGCCTCAGAGGTCCCACTGCTAACACTGGAATGTCATGTTTCCTAGATCCCTGCAGATAAGGACATTCTCGCTTTCAGTGTATTCCTTCCCACCCCCACCCTCCTAGGTAACACACTGTTTTCCAACAGGAGTTTTTGCAAGTGTCTCTCTCCTGGCTCTTTCCTTCTCTGAACACTATTTGCAAACCATGCAGGGGTATGGCACGGGAGATTTTCCTCATGGTACTCATTTATCTTGGCTGGTGCAAACTGTATCTGATCACAACAACCTAAATACACTTTAAGTACACTTTATACTGGACAATTGCCCCTCCTCACTTTGCTAATGTGTAATGGAGTCTGCCGGGTCCTTCAAGGCATGGTTGTACACTGTATTCCTTCAGGGAAAGCCATGACCAATATCCCCTAGCAAAATGGGAACTTCACTTGTTGTTTTCCCACAGACCCCAGGTTTCCATAAGTAATTTCAACCATTTATCCAATCCACCAATTATTACAATTTTCAACAGGTTTCCTCTGCAGTTTCCACACTGACTCCTCCATGCCTGAAATGTCTGGAATGTGTGAAATGTCTTCACACACTGTAACACGCATACTGCTGCAGCTACAGAGGTAAAAAGCAAAGCTTAGCAGAGTCCACAGATCCACTACATAGAGTAAAAAATATAAAAAAACAAACAAACAAAAAAGCTCAGCACCATTATAGTAATACTCATATACCCATGTTCACATACAAAATCATAATGCCAGCAACCATAACACAACACAATTACCAATAAATGAAGTGCTTCAGATTCTCCTGGGGGTCTTGAATCTCTCAGGCACTCCCTTTAGCAGGGATTTGATTGGAAAAAGTAGGGCACAATGTATTTTGTAACTTGTTTTCAGAAATGGCTGATTTGAGAAAGTAGAAATACCATGTGTTTCAGTAGTGTATTTTAGAAATGTAGCTGTTGAATTGTTGTATTATGTGATTAATTCTTGCTTACAGAAATGTAATAGCTTTTAGAACTTGCAAATAGTATGGGTGTAATATTATAGACTAGAAAACATGTTGTAAGGCCATTCTGTTTTGATAAAAGACCCTCAGCATAAGAAACACAATAATGAAAGTCAGGGTCTCCACACAAGGCTGAATTGTCTCACTCTTGGATTAGGGTGGGATGTAACAGGCAGGTATCAAGATACTCCACTGTATCCTCCTTATCTTTTGCACTCCAGTATATATCATTAAAAGGCAGATTAACACCCCAGTATATGTCGTTAAAATACAGATAGCCAAACTTATCTCTATCCAAGGATAAGTCCAAAAATAATTGCCAAGTGCTGAGTGAGAAAATGTTACAATTTTGGTAGCTATAAATTACTTTTCATAGGCATTCCCCTTCTGAGCATGCATCAATGAAGAAAGTTAATCTAGAGGACGAGTGAGGAAGATCACTGGTTGAATAAAGACAGTCAGTTGGACCATCATGATGATAAAAGGATGCTAGATGGTAGAAGAGAGCATGGAATAGAAGACTGGAAACCTCATAAATCACTACCTGAGATAGGTGTGCATATGTTAATTGTGTCATGTGTAATTGATGAATATGTACTATCTTGGAAATATAATGGACACTGAATCATATAATCTTGGAAGTATTAATGGTGGAAATATCCCTAGTTCTTCCTGGCTCTGCTAATAAAGAATATCTGATTTGATGATAACAAAACTTTGCTGTTAAGTTCCTACGCATCTATTTTTTCGAATCAGATTTGAACCCCATTTCTCTTGGGGGCTTCTCTTAAGCAGCCCCTCACCATGTTACTTCTGGGAAACATGGAGCCACAGGGGACTTGAATCTCTCGAGTACCCCCTTCAACAGGGGACTCAAATCCCATTTCTCTTGGGGTTATTCTCTCAAGCAGCCCCTCACCATGTTACTTCTGAGAAACATGGAACCCATCCTGCCACACTCAGGACATCTCCCTGTGTGCATGTGGGGTACCTGTTTGGGGATCTCCCTCACCCTTGCTCTCTGTACATGATTCAGACTTCAGTCATGCTTTACTGGAGGCAGTAAAAAAGGAACGCCTTACTGTATTCTAAGGAACTTGTGGCTAGACCTGACGGAGCTGGGATCCAGGGAGAGATCCCCGAGAATCACTTGGTATGCACACTGAATGGAGGTCCCCATCCGTCCTTTGATCCATGAGATCTCAGTTACGAGTGCCCCATGCTAGGGGCCAAAACTGTCATCCAAATTCTGGGAAGAAAACTCTAACTCCAGTGTAGTGTTAGAAAGTGGCATTCCTTTATTCCTCATTATGTATACCAGCCAACACCAGCAAGTGCACTCTCTCAGAGTTCAGGTTCCACATTTGAATAGATAAGACATGCATATGCAGTACATGGGCATACAGATTCATTCTTTTTCAAGGACTCACAGATGTTGCTTATGTCCCTTTGAGCATGTTTGGTGGTATTTAGGGTGGTTGAGTGCCTACCTATTTCTTCCCCTTTTTTCACCATCAGCTTTATCACTGAAATCTTTGAGCCACTTCCATTCACTTTTCCCCTGCTTGGAATATTTTCATTGCTTATTAGGCCATAGTGAGCCACTTTATAAAAACAATGTATGTGGAACCCAAGGAAAATGCCCTTGCATATTTTGAGACGAAAGATGGATGTATTCTACCGTAACTCCAGTAATTCTTGTGAGGCAAAATAATTGAGGCAAAAGATAAAAGTATTCTATTATGTTAGGAAAACAAGACTATTCACCCACTAAAGCTCAAATGGAAAGTTTTTAGAACTATCACTTCTGGATTCCTTTTGCTAAACTAATATTCTGATTCTTAAACTAATGTACTAATTGCTATTACTAAACAAACAAACCTAAATCAAAACTATTCAACTGCTCTCAGGAAAGTACTGTAGGAGATAAACAAATGTGTGGTCTTAAATAAATCATAGTCTTGATTCCACAGCACATCTGTTCCAACCAGGAGACCAGGTGTATGTCAAACCCTGGACTTCTGAACCATTGCAAGGAAACTGGAAGGTACCCTTCCAAGTTCTGCTGACCATCTACATTGAATGAAAAGAACCCTGGATTTATTGTTCTCAGATTAGAAAGGCATCTTTGGCATGGAAAATTGAACAGAATACTTTGCTTTTGCAAGCATAAAGTATAATATAACATGGCTGGTAGGAATTTGTTTTGCTGTCAGTGAAGGACAGAAAAGTAATGTACATTTATGAATAAAGGGAAACTAGCTAATGTAACTGATCAGTCATTCAATCCTTCACTTTGCAATTTCACACAGGGTCTAACTCTTTTGGTTCTGGTGGCCTAATTGCATGTTTCGTTTCAGGAACAAACTCTTAGTTGGTTTTAGGGTGCCTGGAGGAAAGTTTTGGTTATGTGAAGGAAATAAAGGTATGTTTGCTAGTAGAATAATGCCCCTCAATCAGGGTCAGTTATCCTATGCACTAGGGGAGATACTCCCAGCAATGTAAATTTGGAACAATGCAACAGATAGCTATAGAAAACCAGATGGCCATGGATTTGTTACTGGCTAGCCAGAGTGGTATACATGCAGTTATTAAAACTTTATGTTGTCATTATGTAGATGAATCAGGTAGAACAGAAGAAGATACTGAGAAAATTCAATGACTGAACCAAACAGATGATACAGGCAAGCTGGTAACAACAGACAAGGAGTAGGCTGAGGTACTTAATTTTTTTTTTTTTTTTTTTGCCTTGGTCTTCTCTGACAGCTTCTTAGCACACAGCCCTCTCATATTTGGTTTAATAGGAGGGGACTAGGGAAGCACCATCCCTCCCATTGTAAGCAAAAATGAGGTTCATGATCACCTGAGGAACATGAACATCCACAAGTCTATGGCTCCCAATGAGATTCATCCCAGAGTCCTGAGGGAATTAGCTGATGTAGTTGCCAAGACACTCTCAATGACATTTGAAAAGTCATGGCAATCAGGTGAAGTACCTTGTGCCTGAAAAAAAAAGGCAACATCACACCCATTTTTTAGAAGGGTAATAAGGAAGATTGCTGGGGCTACTGTCCTACCAGTTTCACCTCTCTGCTGGAAATGTTTATGGAACAGATCCTCCTGGAAGCTAAGCTAAGGCACGTGGAAGATAGAGAGGTATTAACGGAGAACCAGCACATCTTCATCAAGGGCAAATCCTGTCTCATCAACCTAGTGATAGTGTCACTGCATCAATGGACAAGAGAAGAGCCACTGATGTCACCTATCTGGACTTCAGACTTTTACAGTGAGGGTAGTGAGACACTGGAAAAGATTGTGTGGAGATGTGATTGATGTCCCATCTTTCTAGGCAAGGCTGCATAATGCTCTGGGCAACTTGATTATCTGTACATGTTCCTGTTCACTGAAGGGGAGTTGGACTAGATGACTTTTTAAAGATCCCTTTCAACTCTAAGGATTCTATGATTTCCTGATTCTATAAATGTCCTTGATGACACCTCATGAGGTTTAGAGGAGATCTGGAATAAGTTGACTTCATGGTTTTGTTCTTGGTCATAATTGGTCTTGGTTGAATAAACTGTTTTTGAAAATTGCTTTTGTTATTGCTGTATGTATAATTGAGTGTGTAATCATAGAATCACAGAATCATAGAATCACCAAGTTTGGAAAAGATTATCCAGTCCAACCATCTACATATCACCAGTAGTTCTCATTAAACCATGTCCCTCAACACAGCATCTAAACATTCCTTGAACACCTGCAGAGTCAGTGACTTCACCACCTCCCTGGGTAGCTCATTCCAGCACCTGACCACTCTTTTGGAGAAGTAGTATTTCCTAATGTCCAGCCTGAATCTCTCCTGGCACAACTTGATGCCATTCCCTCTAGTCCTATCACTACTTACATTAGAGATGAGGCTGACTCCCAGCTCAATACAACCTCCCTTCAGGTAGCTGTAGAGAGTGATAAGTTCTCCTCTGAGCCTCCTCGTCTCCAGATTAAACAATCCCAGCTCCCACATCTGCACCTCATAAGGCCTGTGCTCCAGACCCCTCACCAGCTTAGTTCCCCTTCTTTGGACATGCTCCAGCACCTTGCAGTGAGGGGCCCAAAATTGAACACAGTACTCAAGGTGCGACCTCACCAGTGCTGAGTACAGAGGGACAATTACTTCTCTGTAATGATATAGTGCTGCAATTATTGCTCTGACTGTTGTTGGAGAGATACAATATCACATGGTTATTTTTCACAGTCTGTGGACATTTTCATTTGAGGATTAACTGGATTCATGTGCTAGGGAGAACGTAGGCACAAAGTGAGAAATGTGATTTCAAAGATGTGCAGCAGTTGCTTTTACAAATTTTTCTATTTCTCTAGTTTTTAGGATTGTCTGTATTTTTTGGACACAGATCTTGCAACAAAATGTTAATATTAATTACACCTCTAAATTGCACATCTTTACTCTTGTGTTCATAGATTGCCTCTACTATTATAGAGATGTAAACAGAAAGAATATAGTGGTGCAGGATCCTTGAAAGACAGTGTTTTATGCTTTGAAGAATGCAGAAGATTTAGTTTCTGTACATTTACAGTAGAAAAGCAAACATAAGTCTATTACCTACCTCTGTAAACTAAACAACCTGAAACTCTGCTCTGGCTGGAGGCCATGTGGTATGTCATTATGCCTTATCCAAACTAGCACATTTATTTCCTTGTAGTTGGATCCCATTTGACAAGCTAGCAAAGGTCATGGGAGTTTTGGAAAGTTCCTGCTGACTGGAAGCTAACAAACGTTAAACCCAGAAACAAAAGGATCATGAGAGAAGATACAGGAAACTGCGTATTTGTAGGTCTAAATCTCTGGAAAATTCAGGAGAAGATTGTCTTGCGGTATATTGAAAGTCAATTATCTAACAAATCTATTATCAGTCGTAGTTAACATAAGTTCATCAAGGTCGAGTTCTATTAAGGGCAAGAATTGAAGCTTGGGAGCATGTCACGTAAGTAGGACATTATCTGCCAGTACACCATCAGTATATTCTTTTGTCTTTATTAATGCTCAGTTCTTCCTTTGGCTTTGAGAAGGAGAGTGCTGTTTGTCAGGAACAGGGTAAAACTGTAGTAAGAATCAGTTAGAGAGTCTGTTTGGGTGGTAGTTATACATCAGTGCCAATGTCCACACCTTGATAGTATTTAATTTACCAATGCTGCTGGGGAAAACTCAATAGAGAAAAGGTAAAAACTTTTCTATAAAAATCATCACCCTAGAAAACACTGCTTGACAGTTGCTCTTACTATTGTGTGCTCTGCTTATGCAGTGCCATCTCGGTGAGGAACTATGGTCATATCTGGCTTTTTTTTTCTATGAGTTGTGAGTGTTGTTTGACTGTTATAGCTCAAAACTACTACTAAATGTGGATAAGGTGTTAAAAAGTAATTTACTCTCATCAGTTGCCTATACTATTATTGCTTCCAAAATGACACAGAAATACCTTCAAAGCAAATAAGGCATAAACATGGTATTTGAGTACTTTTGCTTTGAAAGTTTTAAGAAACTGGAAGATTGTTCTCATCTAAAGAGATGTTCATCTTTTTTATCTTTTGTTTGCTTTTATTCATTTGATAGTAACAATGAAGAGAATTGTAGGGCCAATTTTGCGGTTTGTGTGATTTTTTGTTGTTGGTATTTACATCAGAATATCATGTAAAGTGGTGGAAGTTAGAGAATTAATATTTTGGTTCTGTAGACTGCCTTTTTTGGGTGTTTGGTTCTTGGAGGGGAGGGAAGGAGCAGCGTTCCCCAGAGGACTTTGCACCCAGAGGAAGAAAGGTGGAGCTCCTGGCAGGTCAAGAGCCTCCCAACTCTCTTTGTTTGCATTGGAGAAGCATGTGGTCCCCTTGCAGTCTGTAGAGCAAGGCCTCGGTTTTGGACACTCTCTCTTTCATTTTGTTTGATTTATTGGCCTCAATTCCAATTATATTGTGTTGTATTGTATTATCTGGCATTCTGAGATCATATTTAGTAAATTCACCTTCCTCCTCAGATCGTTGCCGCCACTCTGTTTTTAGATCCATCTACAATCTCCCTATCCTTTCCTCTTTTACTCCTCTCTCAGGGTGCGGGTCCCCAAATCCCCTGCCTCATTAGTCATAGTGTTGGGCCAGACTGGCCTGCAAACCATTAACACTTTTTTTTTCTCTCTCTCTTTCCTTCATTTCCAGGCCCATGGGCCTGCTCTACCCTGTCATGGACACAGATCTAGAGATAACTCCATGACAGCCATTTATAACTGCAATTCAATATTAAAGAGGTCTTCTCATGAAAACACAAGAAAGTTGCCACTGGGTAACTTGCAGATTATTATTGCTTTGGGATTTATGTTTACAGAAGTTAAAAGACAGAGCTGTTCTTTGACTGGTGTGCATTAAATGATACAGATTTAATGAAATAGCATACACTTAAATTTCAAAATGAAAGTAGTAGTTCATTCTGCTTATTAGTCAGTTGCACTGTTACATAACTTTAACTTTTTAGGATGAGTTTCTAGTTTCTCTCATACTCTTCAATTTATTGGAGAGTGTTAATGTTAAGGATTTATTGAAGAGTGTTAATGGAGTGAGTGGAAAGCAGACTTGAACACTTTGGTGCAGTGAGGCTAAGCTGAACCAAAGGAAACAAAAAGCATGCAGAACAAGTAACAATAAGATGTTTCATATATAAATGGCAATATCAACTTTAAATGAGAACCTGTTAACGTGAGAATTGAAGTATGTCCTATAAAATGTTTCAAGCATGTTACAGTGTAATAGTCCATTCTGTGGATTTTTTTGTTGCTGTTGTTTTTGATTTTGATTGTCTAATATTCTTTTATAGCATTTTCTTAAAAAAGGATTCTTCCAATGTTGATCATAGATCTCAAACACTGTAACTGTTGTTACAATTTTTGTGGGTTGGATATGTGCACTTGTAGAGCCTTAGAGAACAATACTTTTTAATTAGGATAGTGTACAGTGGGACAGCCTTAACTGTTTTGGAGGTTATGCTGTTGTAAACGACAGGAGGAATAATGCTTGTCTCCTTTTATAATGTACTGGGAAGAGTTCTCATAATTTCCTGCTCTCCTTCCACTTTATTTTATTTTATTTTATTCTATATTTTATTTTGTTTTGTTTTATTTTATTTTATTGCGTGAATTTTTAATATAAAACATTGTATCAAATATATTTAGTCAGCGGAATGTTACTGAGGACATAAAATCATGATAGGGTATTGTATATTTGTCTTCTTTTGGACATCAGTTGCAAATCTTTATTTTAATCCAAATAATTTGTACCACATGAAATTTTAGAAAAGAGACTGCAGGATCAGCTCAGTAATGGTGAATATGAACTTGATTGCCTGGGAGGATGGTCCAGAGAAGATCATCCTGAAGTTCTGTTTAATCAGTCGTAAAAACAATTATTGCTTTCAGAAGGTGAAGAGAGCTTGAGCAGTTATGTTATTCTCATATCGTATTTCTCAAAATAATTCCCTTCACAAAATCGCAGTAACTGTCAGCACAAGCTAGGAGCTACCCAAGCTGACTATAGTAGCTGACACCCAATCAACTTCTGCTTGTCTGCTCAGTAGTTGACAACCTGGGCACAAATCCTTTAGGTTTCAGATCTAGAAAACTGCAGTGTCACTAATTACTGACAGTAGGACCCTTTTTTGCTCTAGCAGTTGACACCACAAGCCCTAGGCACTCACAATCCTGGCCTGAGTCCAGTAGCTGACACCACTTTGAGTACCTATACCCCTGGTCTGACTCCAGTGGCTGACACTAATTCCACTTGCACACTGTTGGTCATCCCTCTTTAAACAGCCCATGATACAGTTGGCCTTCCAGGCTGCAAGTGCACAGTACTGGCTCATGTCCAGCTTTTCATCTGTCAGGATGTCCAGTCTTTCTCTGCAGGACTGCTCTCAAGGAGACCTTTGTCCAGTCTGTATACTTATCTGAGGTTACTATGAGAAATGTGGAACCTATTTTTTAACCTCATTAGGTTCATGTGGGCCCACTTTTCAGACTTACATAGGTCCCTCTAGATGACATTCTTTCCTTCTGCCATATCAACTGCACAACTCAGCTTGGTGTCATCAGCAAACTTGCTGAGGGTACACTCATTCCTACTGTCTGTATAACTGACAAAGATTTTAAAGAGCATTGGTCCCAAGCAAGATCCCAAGGGGAGACCACTCATCACCAGCCTTCTCTTGGACATAGATTTGTCAACTACAATGCTCTGGCTATGACTATTCAACCAATTCCTTATCCACTGAATAGTCTGGCCTTCAAATCCATATGTCTCCAGTGTGGAGATAAGAATGTGGTACAGGACCATGTCAAGGGATACTTCTAGCATCTCTATATTCTTCCCAGGCAACACATCCCTACTTCTACTGCCTGTACTTTTCCTTCTTTTCTGTCATTTTGAACAGCAGGTTATCATTCATCTGCCAATTTCCTGCTTTATTTCTTATGCTGGGGGATGGAGAGTTCTTGTGCTTTCAGAAAGAAGAGTTCTGTACTATTTCTATGTCCCTAAGGACAGTTTTCTAGGCAATATCATCCAGTAATTCCTTAAGCAGCCTGAAGTTCATTCTCCTGAATTTCAAGGTCCTGACTTCACCTTGCCAGGTACATGCTCCCTGAGATGATGAACTTGACCAGGCAATGGTCTCTTATCTCCAATCGTAATCTCTTTAGTGATCTCATATATTATTGTGTACTGTTCTGACTTACATCTGAATGTTGAGTATAAGGTCTTTTGATATATAAATTGCACCAATGAATGCAAAGTGTTTATGAAAGCGAAAAGAGAATTCTACACCTCCCTGAAACTAAAGGTTGCATTTTTTTTAATGATGAAATATTGAAGAGAAATCCTGGAATACCAATATATAAATAACTGGCAGATAGACAATTAAATATAAAAGGAAATCTTCCTTTATCTCAGAGATTAAAAAAAAAAAAAAAGTTTTGTAGTGATTAACTGTAACACTCTAACTCACTTGAAAGTGGAGGCTAGTAACAATTTCCACAAAGAGACAGTGCATGTAGAGAGACAGAAACTATGATTTCTGGAAGAGTCATCTCTAATTGTGGCTTCATTTAAACTTTAAGGTTGTTTTCTCTCCTTGAGGCGCTTATAAATGTTTTGAACTGAGCTGTATAGTTTGAGTATTACAAATAAATGCTTTATTGTGCCATTTGTCTTAGTTTGGATTTATGTGTAATTTAATGTACAAGAGTTACAATAGGGCATTTATAACTCAAGTACTTGACTTAATATATTAAGACTTGGAGCAACAGAGTGCTTTTCACTTGAAATCCAAGCTAGAAATATTCCATTACAAGGACTAGAAAGATCAAGTGACTTCTAAGTCCGTGATATACAGTGCTGGCATTGCAGAATCCCAGAGCTACACTTCCAAGTGCTAGTTTTACATATACAGTTTTAAAAAATTGTGACAAGGAGAGTAAAGTAAACACAATTCCTGGGAATTTCTAATTTGAAAAGTTTACAAATCTACATATTTTTATGATCATTTATAATCATGGACATTAACAGTGTACTTTAAAGAAAACATTTCTGAAGATCTGTGGATAGCAGCAAAACACAAGTGGAATATTTTGCTAAAGTGTTCTTTGCTGATTTAAAGAGAATCCATGGGATGTTTCTAACCCCTCCTTCTCTCATGAAATTTGGCAAGATACAAACCTTATTTTGAAGGCAAAATTAACTAGTGCTTTTGGAGTCCTAAACTCCAACTAATGAGAGAGACATGATTGAAGCTCTTGTAGGGGATATAAGCTGATAAAGAATCAGAGCAACGAATATGATGGCACAGAAGAGAACAGAGTAAGCAAAGTTTCTTGCAAAATTGGTGTATCATCCACTGTTCTTCCTTTTTGTAGTCACAGTAGTGGTCTCAAAGGTCTAGTTCTGAAAGCAATTATTTGGTTTTGAGCCTTGAAGATAGGCACATTTAAAAAAAAAAAAAAAAAAAAAAAAAGATAACAAATAATGCCAAAGAAGGTAGAGTGACTAAAGAATCCATCATTTAGAGATTAATCAGCTACAGCATTTATAGCTCAGTTTGAGTAACGTGAAATAGAATCTCTCTTTTTATAGTGCTTTTCTTTATAGTGCTTTTACCATTCTGTACTCTTGAATGTTCATAGCCTGTTTCAGTGCTTCTGTAAACAACTATCTGGAAAGAGTAATTTGAAGATGTAGTCTTCAAATGCATAATAAGGCTAAACTGTCTAGATGTGACTCAACCACAGTAATTCTGTTATATTCAAGAGTATTTGATTTGGTATGATACATGAATAACCTACCATGAAACAGCCTTACACTGAAAGAAAATTGTCCTTTACAGTATACAGGAAGTAATTTTCTCTGCAATACTATTTAAGTGGCATCTTTGGATTGTGTTTACATTTTTAACTATTTTAAAAATTGTTTTTTGAAATACTATTTCAAGATGACTTCATTTGAGCTACATTTTTATCCATTCCTGATTCTATTCTCAAACATTATTTTGTTACTGGATAACAAGAACACAGAAGTAACAAAGACTGAAAAAGGGGAAAAGTTGACTTTCTTTTTTATTACTTATTAAAATCTATATTGCTTGAATACTAGTAAAACTAGCACTGTATAATCTTCACTATTTTTATTTTCAGTGCACCAAACCAATTAAATATTAAGTATAAAAGGAAGCAGTGTTGAAAATTTTTGAAGCTGAGACAAAATTTCAGTTATTTAAGTGACATGTTTAAAACTTTATCTGCAGCTGAAACTAAAAGTCTTCGAAAAACCACTGTTCATTTAAAAGATGTTTCTTGTGAAAATCTTGTGATATGAAACAGTATTCTCTGACAAGCTGGTAGCCATGTAAGTTCCATTGTCCTTAATCCTCTGTGGGGTATATATGCCAATCTGGAATCTTACCCATAACTTTTGTTTTTAAATACCTCGACATTTAATAGAGCATCAGAAACAAATTAAGACTTAGAGATTAGAGAATTTCAAAATTCCTTCTATTTGGTCTGCATCATGGTTTCAAGATGTCAAAATCTTTATTAATAAACAAAAACCCCAAACCAAATAACACACAGAACCACCACCACTATTAAAAAATAAAAAATAAATAACAAAAAAAGAATTTTGCTGACCAGAAATCTAGAGAGAAGGAATTAAAAAATTGTGATCTAGTGTTGTTTCCAGTAGGCTAATTACTTTTTAGATACTACTAACCCCTTATTTTTATTCTTTTCTCTCCTAGTAATTAAGTCAGTTATGTACTTCCTGGAGATAACTGTTCATGAAGTAAATATATATGACCATAGAAAGCAAAGCTTTGCTTCTCTTTCCAGAATAGTAGTTCTCATTAGGGGTTTTAGTAGGCATTTAAAAATTTTTTATCAGAGCTGTTAGAGATGCACTTCTGAATATTCAGTATGTAATAGAAAATACTTGCTGACCCAGAGTTTAATGGCAAGTAAAATGGGGATGTTGCTAGCATAACTTAATTGCATTATCATCATAATATAATATCCCTTATTTATCAGTGTGTCATGGTTTTATGGTTTTGGTTACCAGTGTTCCATATCATAACATCATGTAGAGCACTGGGAGTTAAAGAGTTAATGCTCCAGTTCCGGGTACCTGTTCCAGAAAAGAACTACATCCCCCAGAGGACTGTTTAGTGTTCTGTTACCATTTCCATTCAGAGCAAAAGATAAAAGCCATTCATAGGCCATTTGACCTCCCCTTCCCTTTTTGACCTTGGCAGCGTGTGAGCACCCTAGGTTGTCTTGCCTCAGCTCTAGAGAAAGACCCTCAGCTTTCAGTCACTCATTTTATTTGATTTATTAGCTTCAATTCTAATTATATTGAATAATATTTTCTTATAGTGTGTTATCTTGCATTCCGACATCTTATTTAGTAAATTTGTTTGTTTTTCCTCAGATCGTTGCTGCTGTTTTTGTTTTTTTTTTTCTTAGACCCATCTCTCTATCCTTTTACTTTTTTTTTTTTTTTTTTTTGACTTTTCCCTTTTCGGGGCGTGGAACGGTCAAAGAGAAGGCTGAAGTACTGAATGAGTTCTTTGCCTCGGTCTTCATCAGCAGCCAGGATTCCAGTATTTCTCACGTCCCTGAGCCCTGCATCCCTAAACCTCTAGGTAGGGAGACCAGGGTGGTAAATCCTCCCCCACTGTAAGGGCAGACCGCCTCATGAGACTGAGCATGTACAAGTCTATGGGGCCGGATAGCGTGCATCCCAGGGTTTTGAAGGAGCTGGCTTAGGTGGTTGCTGAGCCACTCTCCATCACATTTGAAAAGTCATGGCTATCAGGTGAGGTCCTGGATGACTGGAGGAAGGGTCACGTCACTTCCACTTACAAGAAAGGGAGCAAGGAGGACCCCGGGAACTACAGGCTGGTCAGTCTCACCTCTGTACCTGGGAAGATCATGGAACAGATCATCCTGGATGACATGCTTGATCACATGAGGAAATGTGAACCAAGACAGCCAGCATGGCTTCACCAGAGGAAGGTCATGCTTGACCAATCTGTTGGCCTTTTATGGTGGAGTGACTGCACTGGTGGATAAAGGGAAGGTGACCAAGGTCATTTACCTGGACTTGAGCAAGGCCTTTGACATGGTCCCCCACCACATCCTTATCTCCAAGTTGGAGGGATGTGG
>JAOWBP010051668.1:0-14927 GCA_028571105.1 Tragopan temminckii | reverse complement strand
AATGCCTCCAGGGATGGGGCATCCACAACCTCCTTGGGCAACCTGTTCCAGTGTGTCACCACCCTCTGAGTGAAAAAATTCCTCCTAACAACTAATCTAAACCTCCCTGTCTGACTCTTATAATGTTAAATATTTGAACTTATTTTAACAGAAAGATATTCTGAAAAAAAACACTGGATTAAACATAGTTTTAATTTTTAGAAAGGCTTTCACAAAATGTAAAAAACATAGTTTAGATATATTAGTGAAAAAAATGATAAAAATAGGTGTCTGGAAGAAAGCAATTTACCATAAAGATAGAAACAGCTTATAAGCTATAATAACAATAATAAAGGAGCTAAAAGAATTGTGTTCTAATTATTTCATATTTATTTTTTCTATCTTATGCATTACTTAAATGCCTGTCTAGTTAATCAGAAAGTTTAAAAGATGTAAAAGAAACCAGGAAAACAGAGAGCAGAGAAGATGGACAAAGATAGAAAGTGTTAAATGGCTACGTGGAAAAGCAATGTAACAGTGATTTGGCTGTGAAATTTTTGATTTACAAGTTCTTTGAGATGGCTTATAAGCTGCCTCTTAACTAAGAGATAATATAACACCTCTTACTCTGATTTTTACTTCTTCAGAGGGTGAAGTTTCCTATCAAAAGAACAAGGAGAAGCTCTTTTTTGTTTAAAACTTTTGTGCTTTCTGTTCCAGTGGTACGAGAATGTCTTGTTTAGCATTTACAAATTTCCCATGCTGTGTTTCCACTAGACTGCAAAATATCTTTATATAACCCCATCCATGTAAGAGAATAGCCTAGTAAGACTGTGACATGCATACAACTTCTGCTGTTATAGGAGTGACTATTTAATGATATTTAATTACCTTTTGTCATGTTAATTGAAGCAGTCAGAAAAAGCAGTGAACTCCTGCACACAAAGTTGTGCACACCCTGGTGCCTGAGACTGTTCACCTATTGCTTGAGACTCTCTCAGGTGCTCAGATAAAATAGACTTTGTCTCCCTGAAACCTGGGCTGTCCTCATGTAATGCAGAGTGGAGATGTAGCCACTACTGCCTTTGTGCTGGGAACTGGACAAGATGGCTTCTCGAGTTCCTTTCTGACAGACTCTTCAGGCTCTGAGCTACTTCAAGGCGAGCTTCTATCACATCAGACCACCATGGCACCTTCTGAACAGCTAAACAGTGTCTGAAAGTAGTTGAATTCCCTGATACTGCTGACAAACACTGTCTCTGTTTTGTTGTCAAGAAGAACTACACCTGAATTGCTGTGCAATAACTCTTGTCTACTTGGATCCATTATAGCTTACAGACTTGTAAGAGGATCACTTAGACTTAACAGGAACTGTTAATACACTTATACACACATATCAGTTCGCTTGATTTTTCTGTTAAATCCTCTGCTTTATCAGGTGAAGATTATGAGTATTATTGTTGGAATTAGCTAAACTTTTACTGGATCAGAATTTGATCCCTATGCACGTGTGAGGCTCATGGTTACAAACAGCATTTTGTGAGTCTACCCTCTCTCACTGACTACAGATAAGGAACTTCAAGCAACAGACTTTCTCTAATCTGATCTAGTTTGTGTATAATTTGATTTTATTCTGACTCAAAGAAAAGATGATTTTAAAAATTTATCTTTACAGAAACCAGATCAGCTCCTTTCTGTCTTGAAGACTATGCATTTAAATAATTTAATGGCCTGAAAGCTGCAAATGTAGGTCTCTTGATGTGCTCAATATGAAGGATGGGGAAGCAGAAAAGGAAAAAAGGCACCATGGGAGATACCTCCTTACAGGGGCCATTGTCACCAAGCGAGTATCTCTGACTATCGAGGATACCCTAGATTTCGAAGACTTAGTCTTATCGAGACTATTGCAGTGTATTTGGATCCCTAACTAGCTGTTTCAGCAGGAGCTCTAAATAACTTCAGTCCAGGTCTGCCCACTTTGGTTACATTTGGTGCATTAAATAAGCAAAATGAGAACCAAGCAAAAAACCTTTTCAAGAAGATATCAGTTTCTCTCCAGTCAAATCTGTTTGCGTACAAGTTTCTCAACCCTCCCACATAGTTTGGCAGCATATTGAAGGAGTTTGGACTCGTTTCTTGTGGTGCAGAACTGAATTTAATCTTCTTGTCATGTGTCCCCTTTGTTATGAGGCAAAATACTACCTTTCTTCCCTATTCTGTCTGTACTGGGTGTCTGCATCTTCAAAATATCGACTTTTTAATATATGACTATATAAAAAGTCTGTATGGCTTTTTAATACACTAAGGATATATGTACAGCTAAACAGAGAAACTAGGGGTTCTGATGTGGTTCATTATCCACTTTATTTGGATTAGCTTCTCCACATCATTTATGTCTGTTAACAACAAGGCACCTGGACTTGCTTTTCCTCAGGATTCTTGCATGGGGGATGCATTGCTGCCCATCTGAGCAGGATCTGGATGCATGAAACCCAGGCTATTACAAACTTGAGGAACAGAATAAGTGCCAAAATTCGTGAGTGTACAAAACTCAAGGAAAAATCACACCACGCGGTGGTTGTTATTAATATCTTTTGGTGCTGTCTGCACTTCATAGAGTGAAGTGTCTCCAGAAAGGTGACCAGGACTTTTTTTGGAGAGGATACTAAATGGAGGCTTAATCTGAGTGAGGAAGTAGCAAATAAGCAGTGAGAGTGCCCAGAAACTGGTGATTTATTAGAACAGGTGTGCCATGAGAATTTGGCAAGTTCTAGTGCTATGCACAAATGTTCCCTCTGAACTGTGTGGCTGAAGAGACACTGTGAGTTTCTGGGATATTTAATTTTACTGCAAGCAAGATATCAGGGGTGGAGTTACTCCTGGGGTCCTGATAGATGAAAAACTAACACGAGCTAGCAGGGTGCACTTGCAGTCTGGAAGGCCAGTTGTATCCTGAACTGCATCAGAAGAGAGGTGGCCAGCAGGGCGAGGGAGGTGATTGTCCCATGATTGTCCCTCTATACTCTACACTTGTGAGGCCCCATCTGGGGTACTGCATCCAAGTCTGGGGCTCCAATGCAGGAAGGATGTTGAGCTTTTGGAAAGGGTTCAGAGGAGGGCCATGAAGATGATCAGAAGGCTTGAGTACCTCTCCTATGAAGACAGACTGAAGGAACTGCGCTTGTTCTGTCTGGAAAAGAGAAAGCTGTGGGAAGACCTCATTATGGCTTTCCAGTATCTAAAGGGAGATTATAAACTGGAGGGAAATCAGCATTTTACATGGATAGATAGTGATAGAACAAGGGGGAAAAAAAGGGAGAATGGTTTTAAGCTAAGGAGGGAAGGCATAGGTTAGATATCAGGTATGCTTTTCACTGAAAGGGTGCTGAGGTGCTGGAACGTTGTCCAGAGAGGCTGTGGATGCCCTGTCCCTGGAGATGTTCAAAGCCAGTTTAGATGAGGCCCTGGCTAATCTGATCTGGTACTTGATCTAGTGGTTGGCAACCCTGCCTGTGGTGGGAGCATTGGAACCTGATGATCCTTGACGTCCTTTCCAACCTAAGACATTCTATGGAGGTTAATGTAGTAACATACCATTCTCTCTACAACCAGAGCTTCTTTCTTCATCAGTCTGGAACTCCAGAGGAATTTGTTTTGTGTGTGGCTTTGTTTGTTTGGACATTCTAGAAGCCCAGAAAAACCCTTTTCTCCCCACCAGGAGAATCCCTTATCCTCTAATAACCTCAGAACTGACAGTTTGTGGCTAACTTCCTGACGACTCTAGCACGCTCTGAGAAGACAGAATTTCCTAATGAAGTTTATCTCCAAAGGCAGTTTTTCTCAAATACTTTTGCCTGCCTATGCCTGCCTCTCTTGATCTACTGAAAAACAGCAAGTGGATTTCACTATCTAGATGGCAGGCTTGAAATCTCTCAAGTTGATACTGTTGTAGCTGAAAAGCCCCTGCCTGCTCTAGGCTCCAGCATCTTTGTGGTTCCCAGTGAGTCCTTACTAATGCTCCTGCTCTTTAATATGTCTCTGCTCTCTCTTCCAGGTTATGAATATGGCCACTAGTTGGATGGTTTTGCTCAGAGGTATGGCTTTAAAGGGTAAAATATTTTACAGAATTGTCATTCTTTGCTTTCAAAGTGAATGATCCAGATGGTGTCTGAGTATTCTTCATCATCATCAGGAAAGTATCTCTGCAGTCATTGGGTTAAACTACTACTTTCAGTACACGCTTCAGTTCTTTACCTGAATTCTGTTAGATAATGAGGAAAATACAGCTCCTAACATTGAATTCACTTGGTAGCATATCCAGGTTTTCTGCGCTCCTAGGGGAAGTTACAGGACAGGCTCAAATTGACTATTAGATCATCTGATCTGGCCGTATTTCTTTGACTTAAATTATTTCACCCACAAGCCAAACCAGTGTCAGGAAAAGGGTATGTCCAGAGTTCATATGTGATTGCTCTATTTATTTAGACTTGATAATTCATTTACAAGAGCCTAGGCCTTTCAAGTATGTTAGCCTTCACTTATATATAGTATGCAATATATTCCCAGCTGCTTGTCCAAGTGAGAATTGCATATTAAATCAACAACAACAGAGTTAGAGATGAACATTTTCAAAAAATAGATTAAAACAGAAGGCAAACGTGCAGGGCTGAGATACCAGATCTAGCTGCTATTTCATGATGATTTACACAGTTGTGTGTTTTCTTTTTAACTGCTGTCATACTGAAACAATATCAAGTGTTTTCCCTGAACGCATAAGAGAATCACGAGAAAACATTTCTTAAGCAGAATGCTAAAATTTACTTCTTCCTTTGAGAAAACAGTACCTTTGACTTGATCTTTTCAGGCACAATTTATTGAGATGAATTTATTCATTACTTGGTTTTCTTATTGGAATTTTTGTATTTCTTTCACTGTGGATCTCCATTTTTTTGGTGGTTTGTTATTGTTTTTAAGAGTTTGATTCAATAAAAAGACAAATCAATTCTCTGATTCATGTTTCATACTCCAAACAGTTCAGGATAATCTGAGACACTGTGAACATCAGAGTTTGTACACGTAGGGGAACTGTTAGGTCACGGCCTAAACTGATGATTGAGCTCCTGGTAAAGGGGGATGACTGGCCCAGGAAGCACAGGTGCAAACAATTTACATGTGCTTCCAACTTGACTGGAAAGAGTTCCCCCCCTCCACCCCAGGCTTATTTAAAGGCTAGCCTCTGAAGGGAGACCATCTTCTGGATGAAGGCTGCTTCCTTAGAAACAGTGTTCCTCAGTCAGATCTTGATTGCTGGCTGGTTGAGTCAACTTTTTTTTTCCTGGATTTGATTGCTTGTGTTCCTCATGATTCTTTGCCTGCTATCACAAAGAACTTGTCATAAGCAGTTTCACTGTTTCATAGGTCTGTAGGACAAACAGTATGATTTAGGATAGGTACTCACATCTGGAAATTCTAAAGCTAAGAGATGAGGATGACAGATAAACTGAATAACAAAGTGCATTTCAAAAGAATACAGAAGTGACAATTACTCATGTGTCTTGTTTCCTTGTGTGAGGCTACTACCAATCTCTCAACAAAAAAGCAAGATAAAAATAAGAAGTGGGAAATATTCTGAGACCTCGTTTGAAGCAGTGTACTCCAAACAAATGGCCATAAATAACAAAATATAAACATCAAATTATACGCCGTTGTACAAAACAGCCCTACTTTTATCTCCCAGAAGTATGGTCTGAGTGGATGTTCTCCTGCCACATGGCGTACTACAAATGAAACCACACTTTCCTTTAATCTTCTTTTAGTCTGGATATGCTCTAGTATTCAGTTTCTTTCTTGTCTTTTTCTAGATTAAAAAAAAAAATCTTGGTTTGCTAATGCTTCCAAATGCGGCTGATTCGGTTGTGCAATCATCAGCATTAACTGGACGTGCTCAGATCTTGTGAGCAGGGCCAGTACCACACAGGGATCTGGGTTTGCCTTTAGTTTAATGGGGCATTTGAAGCAACCTGCCCTTATCTGGTAAACAATTAAAGTTTTCACTCAAAACAAAGGAAACATAGATGCAAGATCGGATTCTGTAATTAGTATACTTAAATCACATCCTTTCTTTCACGTAGCCTGACTTTTTTTTCATCGTTTCCTTCAAGATAACGGAATGTCCATTTTTAAAAATACAGCCTCCATTTTATTATTTTTTTTAGTTTAGTCCACTGGGGGATGTTGTTAGCTTGATTGATATTTCTTCTCTTGTAATTATTTCTTTCTTGTAATCTGCCAGGCTTCACTTTTCTTATCTATCTTCTTTGATGGCGTTTTCATGAAAGTCTTCTGTTTACAGGAGTCTCCATTTGTTAGTATTGTCACCACTGTCTCAGATTTCATATGAAAATGGAAATAAAATTATAGTAGATATATCAGGCCATTCTTGCAGTTGAAATATTTAGCCATAGTTTTACAAAGATATAAAAAGAGAGTTCATAAAATCAGGATTCACACCTTCATAATACAGTGTTCATATGGCCACACAGTAATTATATTTTATGAACTCCACCAAATCAAACTGTGAACATGTCTTACATTTCTGCAGATTCTATTACCACCTGTAGTTTTTCAAACAGAGAGACCTAATAAATTATCAGCATAGGGATTCAGGCAATAATAGAAAGAGTGTGACTGTGGAATCCATGCCTTTCATTGCAACAGTACAAATATCTGGTAAAAGAGTTTTACCACCAATCTACTGCAGAGCTGGGTGTTTCCTGGAGTTAGCCTTTGTGCAAGAAATTGATGTTATTGACTGGTCCAACGACAGGCCTGAACTAGCTAAAATGATGGGATTTTGTTCCCTGGATGTGCTTGAAATTCACCTAGATTCACCTAGATGCTGTCTTGGGCACCAGAGTGTGCAGCAGTCTTGCCTTGTCTTCTTAAATTTATATGAGCATGAGATGCAGGCTTCAAAATTACCTAGACTCCCACTGAAAGTATTGCTCTTTTTTTTTCCCCCAGTGACCTTTTTCAGCCTTGTCTCTTATCTTTGTTGTTTTTCCAGTCTAAGACCTCAGATGGTCTGTACTACAGTAACCCTTGGTATAGACTGACACAGCTTTGTGAGGACTGACTCTGCTTCCAGTTGCAATCAATCCCACTAATTCAAATAATTTATTTTCTTGCCAACATCAGAAGATGAGTTACTGAAGCCAAAACAACAGCAGATTATAGTGGAACGAAGACTAAAGCAAGTGCTAGGTAAAGTTGTAGATCAATGCCTGAATCAATTTTAATCTTATTTCATTATTGCACATAGGTATGCACGTATACATGCATACACATGTAAACTCACTAAATATATACCCTAATATTTTGAATTTACTGTCAATGATGGATTATGATTTTACAATACTAGTTATTTCGGTCTGCAGTTTTATTGAAGAGTTCTTTTTTAGAGACTAGGAGAATATAGGTTGTTGTATGAACATAAAATACAAACTGTCAATACTAATATGGTCTAGTATTAACTGGGAAAGCTGGTGGCCCTGCATGTGGCAGGGTGGTTGGAGATTCACGATCCTTGAGGTCCCTTCCAACCCTGGCCATTCTGTGATTCTGTGATAATATGACTAATAAAACTTATTTTAGAGTAAACAGAATAATTGATACAAGGGAAAAAATAAAAAGAAATTTCATTCACACACTTATCCTGCTGCTGGCTTCTTGCCTTTATTCTTTGCTATGAATTGTTAGATATAATTTGAAACTATTTTTTAATTTTAAATTGCTTTAGAACCTGCTGTCAGGCAGTCAAGAATGCTATACAGGTATCTATGTACAATAATAAATATTTTTCCTTGTGACATAATCCTTTGCATTCTGTCTTAGAGTACCTGATTCAGTATCCCAGGATACTGATGTTACAGAGGGAGGTCACTGAAGTATTCACAAATCACGTGGAAGGAAAGTGAGACTTCCTTATTACACAAAGTAAATAAAAATAACTTGATTTCCATGAATATTTGCATTGTTTGCCTAACAGCTTGTACAAATGCATACTAAAAATGCAAGATTTGGTATCCAACTTACCGATGCAACGAATGACCAAGATTGGCTTTTCCTGGGAATTTTTAAGGACTCTGACTGTATCAACAGCTTTTGTATCTCTGTTGTAATATTAAGTAGTGATCTAAAACAGAAAAGGAAATTGGATAGTCTGGATTCCCGCTACTTGCCTTCTTTTCAAAACATTCATCTAGTTTTGATTATTTTATGTTGCAGGTGGAGAACACAATCATAACAGATACAGCTAACCCTAAATTAACTTTGAACTAATTTGTCAAGGGGTTACAAAATTGGAGGTTTCAGCACAGGCTACGCAACACAACAACCATATTAGAGCATTTTAGAACTATCAGCATAATGCAAGTAGTCCACTCAGCTATCCTTCTGCCTGTGTCTCATGCAAATGAAGGAACAAATGCTTAAGCTTTCCTTGATATCATCTATCACTGGATGAATTAATTATCAAGTGCCAATTTGTGCAGTTGGTTCTCATTAACCGTAAGTTGAACAGGCAGAACTCTCTATTCTAGCTTGACAATTCTCCTGGCTCTTGTGTGGGAATTTCCATTCAGTTCTCAGCAAACATTAGTGCATAAACTTCCCAGTCTGTTTGAATGAAACTGGAGAACCTGAGCATATACATTTAAAAAAATAAAAGACAAGGTGATGAGATTGTAAAACTGAGATTTTAAATTCTCAATCTCTTCCCTCTTTCCTCTGTGTGCTTTTATACCTCCTCAAAAAACACATACAAGTCTTATACACAGCTTGGTGTCTTTATCATTTGAAAAAGAAGTATATTCCACAATCTCTTTCCCTTGTCCAGATTCCTGCGTATTCTGCCTTACTGACTTCGAAAGCTGGAAAAAAAAAAAAAAAAAAAAAAAAAAAAATTTTAGTGGCCCATACCTCCTCTTTGCAGATACTGTGTCAGGAATGGAAAAGTTTTTGTATCCATTATTCCACCTGACCTTCAGTTGGACCGGAGATCCCTTGAAATCACATTTCAGGAAAGAAAAATTGTTTGGTTAGACTTGCATTATGCGGTTTAAGCCTAGCAATTAAACAAACATGGGTTATGTGTTGTATAGTTGCTATGGAATGAACAATTCCATTTCTTCTTGACATGGAAAAAAAATCAAGGTAATTCCTCTGGATTAAGAACTTTGTCAGTATTAGTCTGTCCTGTGTTACCTATCTGGATAGTATGCACTTGCATCATCAGTGTGAGACCTAACGTAATTTCTGTGCTTTGTATCTTGCAAAATTGAGTAAATTCAGATGACTGTTACTTAGAGGATATGATCATATTGTGATCTCTACCATTTGGCCTGTGTGGCACTTCAAGATCCTTAGAATTTCAGCCTCATAATAGTTTTTGAATTGAATGTAGCATAGCAGGACTTTTGATGTTGAATTTGCTGTTGTAATAGTATATAGACCAGTGCTCAGCAGATTATCAATATTTAATATTTTCCTGTATCAACATGCAGCATTATCTGTAGTGGACAAAAACTTTGTCCATTGTCTTTTTAGAATACAAGGATCTGCTTCCTGCTGAAGAACTGGATAATTTGTTTAGTTACTTTTGCGCTCAAACAACAAAAAATTATAGCTTGAAGATAAAAGGAAATTTAACTCTTGTTTGCTTTGCACTGGCACTTTAAAAGATTATGTCATTAATATTAATGGAACATTTTGTGATGCTAGTTAACATTCAGAAATAGTCTGGTTTATATTTCAGCTCCTTGACTGAACATCTGGGTTGGGTGATGAACAGCTTTTTGCAGCAGGACACATTTGGGCAGTCTTTAAGCTGCATAATCAAGTGTAAGTACCTAATTAATGTTCATTGTTCTCTGAGAAGATTGATAGAGCTCACTGACCTGAATGCCCACTTTGTAATTAGGAAAATGTTAAAATGACAAGCCTCCAGAAGAAGACCTGACAGAATCCAGTAGCCTATAGGGCTGTCTTGCCTTGGAAAAGGATTAAGCATGAACTGTTTAATCTCCAGGTTTGATTGCAGTATGCATCTGGGAAGGATGGCTATGAATACTGACTGAAACATTATTTTAGCATTTCAGAGTCTTTTAAAAACAGAAAATATTAATCAGCAAGAATTTTATTTCCAAACAGAAAAATCTTTCTTTCATGGCCTTTTTGAATCTTGGATGCTCCTTTTATTTTATTTATTTATTTTTTTATCTTCCTCAACGCCACTATCTGTTCTTGTATCATAATAGGTAGCAACCTCCTATTACTGTCCTAGCCTCTGTAACCTAACTGCCTGCTGCATGTCTCTCCCATGTTATCTCTAATAAGAAAGCCAGACTTGTTTTGGCATCTGTGTTAAAGTGAGAAGTGTATAACACTATTACATCCGGCAAGTCATATGGATGCCTTGTTTGATCACATCAATCGCTGACTTTGTGGCTGAGACTTTTTAATGATAGTACTGAGGGCATTAGAGGAATCCGGCTGAAACAGAAAAGGCTGGTCCCAAAAGAGGGATGTCAAAATCTAGATGTGTCTCAGGCAGATTTCAGAAGCCAGTGCAATAAAATGCAATGTGGAAATGTTGCTCATTTGCTCCCTAACCCTGGAAGAGCAGCATGAATTCTGCTCTCTTTGACTATAAAATACCTCAGGCATCTGAAAACTAACTTCTGTCATCTATAGTCCGTTTTCCATGCAAAGAGATCCTGGAAGTAAAAGGCAGTTGCTGGTGGGCAGTGTATTTTTCTCAACTAACTTTGGATCTCTGCTCTGGGTCTCTAGAAGTAAGACTTTGTATCACTGTTCTTTTCCATAGCATCTAAATGATTATTTTAAGGCATAGGCAGCACAAGAAGATTCCTTTGGGTGTATGCTACAGGATGTTTTGTTGCCTCCATCCTTGATCCTTGAATCATATCTCTGTGTCTTCCACCCGGAGGAAAGTTCCAGAGGAAGTGCATCCAGTTCTTCCTTTGTTATGTTTGACCAGACAGAGTGGAAGCTCCAGGGTTCCTCACCTGATTGTAGCCATACAGCATCTCTATTTTTTTCTTCAGTTTCAAGCTTTTAGGTCACAATACCTGATGTGAGATAGGGTAGCTGCTGCATGTTAGAAGATGATGGGAATTGTGGATGCCAGGTAGTAGAATGCATACATGTGTGGGTGTGGATTTCCAAGCTGAACTCTTGAACTATCAAGCAGAAGTCTACTACTTGCTACCTGCAACCAGTACTGGTTGCTTGTAAACCTTGATGACACCCAGACTAAACAAAAGAAACACCTCTTCAGTTCTCCAGTTTAGAGAGACATGAGCCAGAAACAGCACTGAGGTGACTGCTCACATGCCTTGCTTCTGCACATAGACAATTTAGACTGAGAAAGCTGGGGGCTTGAGATGCTGAAAAGGAGGGCTGATGCCAGTAAGGATGGTTTCTGGAAAAAAAAAAAAACAAAAGCAAATCAGAGAAAGAAAACCATAAAGAATCAGTCTAAGAAAGAAGAAGGGAGCTTGAAAGTGTAGGAAAACAATTTGGCTGGAAGAAAGATCCTGAAAATGATCCTGGATGCCACAGGTCTCAACAAAAAGCTGTGTGGAGATGAATGCCAAAGGACATCAAGGTGCCTTGGCCTGTATTAACCAATGCTGGTCTCAGCAAGCAGTAACACAGCTGGAACTCGCTTGACTTGCTGCCTGACAGTTCTGGGCCAGCAGTGACATCCCTGCAAGATCTCATGACCTGAGCACTTGCAGGAGCAAGGGAATGGGTGCTTGAGATAATTCAGCAGGGTAAGACTCTTATCTCATTTGTACTTAAGTAAATCCCAGTATGTACACCTGGTCTGGGTTGTCATTTCCTGTTTCCCCTGAGACATTTTGACTCATGAATCCTGAGGCTGCCGTGGTCCCAGTGGCTTGGGTAGCCTTACAGTTGTGCAACTCTACCTTCCCTTAGGGAACAGAAATGTCCAAAGGATTTTTGACCGCATCCATTCTCTCTCCATCCTGCCTCAGCAAAGCCTACAGATATTTCAGGCTAGGAACTCATATGAAGTTAGCATTTTCTACTAAAACTGGGTCTTTGGAAGGGCTTATAATTATCTAACTGAACGATGCGACCTGAACTCTTGTAAGACAGATGGTTTTAAATATAAAAATATCCTGCCTGTGGATATGTAATATATTTTTGACTTATTTCTCCTCTCCTCTGCATAGTGAATTACAAGTATTTAAGGTATGCAGATTCCTCATCACCACTGTGGCATGGTATTTTCATATTCCTCACCTGTTTTTCCTTCCCTCCAATTTTAATATCCCAGCTTTCTATGTCTTATCTACATTTCCTTTTCACTGTTGTACTGTATGTTCAGCTCATCAGTACATTTCCTTTTCCCTCACTGCTCAAAGAGCTTTCATCAGCGCAAGTTCATTGCTGTGGAAGCATCTTTCCAATGTTCATGTACATTTTATCACAAGAATTGTAAGCAGCAAAATTTAGTATACCATTAAAGTAAGAAAGGCCTTTATTATCTTTAGTTGAGGAAAAACCTTAAGCAACAAATTCAGCTTAGACATAATAATCTCATTAGTTCTACTTAGGTCGTTTATTCGTGGTTAAGGTTTCCTGACTGAGATGCATCTAGTAGAAGTCACAGAGCCAGTTAAACTACTGGGTGGGACTCATAGGAGAGTGTTGGTATGAGTAGTGTTTTTGTACCAAAATGAGAAGAGAAAAAGGCCATATGGGACACAGCTAGTAATACCACTGGAGGTACTTCTGGCACAGGAAGTGTACATGTGCTGGAATTAGGTCATGCTCCTCGTCCAGTTTCTTGCACAAAATTGTCTGACCCTGGCACTTGCCCCAGTGCACCTGAGGGAGAGCGATCTGGCCCAGCATCTGTCATCAGTTTTATATCTCAAAATGGAGATTTATGATAGTCTGTGGAAAAATCAGTGCTTCAAGCAAATCTGCCGTGGACTCAGTACTCTCCCTTAGGGCATCTGTGATTCTTGACACACTCTTGGTTGCTTCTGAGTAAAACAGGGAACTGGAAGTATTTGGTTTTTTTTTAAAGTAAAAAAAACCCAACAATTCTTACAGGTCTACCTAAAACAGAACATTATGAGAAGATATATCCCTATAAAGACTCAGTGTGCCCAAGCTATATACCTCAGTTCTGACTGACAGAGACTTTAGGGATGTTTGCACCTTTTTCTTCAGCGTGGACCACAGCATACCAGCTAAAATTATCTGGTTATTTCTATAGTTTGTCATTGCAAAACCCTTAGATGTTGCCTACATGTCAAACTCTTCTACTACCTGTGTGTAAATAATGACTGCTCAACCTCCTAGAAGGTTGGTTTTGCTTGTTTTTATTTATAAATAAAATGAGGCAGGCCCTGAAACTGTCTTGTGAAGCTTTTCTTGTATCTTGAAGATGATGCTCTTCCTTCCCAAAACAAAGGTGCACAGAACTAGAAGAAACCTTATCAGAAACAGTAACAATTTAATCATGTGAATGAAAGCTGGTAAACGCATGGATGTATCTGTTTGTGTTCAACAGATGATAACCTAGCCAGGGTCTTTGGGTATTTTTGGTGCCAGCCATTCTAAGTGCAAAATATTCCTGATGAGCTGTGTATATCCCCCATTAAGTCTAAGGAGCATGCCAGTGGAATTTTAACAAACACACAACTGAGCAGACTGCAAGCTGTACTGATCTGAAGGTTCAATGTAGGGTGTGTACACGGCATGTGACATAGTCTTGCCTGATATCCTCTATCCCCAGTCAGTATGTTGTACTGGGGTTTGAAAATTAGATTCTAGAGTTTTCATGATTGATAAAATTTAGACTGCTGGGAGAGGCAAACGTTGCAGGTTCCTGCTGTATTCATGTGCAGAGATTTATCCCCATGCTCTATTAGTAATGCTGTAATCTAGAATTAAGCAGATGTCAATACTTTAACTATATAAAAGTTGTAAGCATTTCAACATTTGTTGCTGTTCTTATTGCATTGTAATGTAACATTTATCCTATTTACTGCTCAAATGATCTTGTGTCTTGCTGTAAAACTGCATGTTCCTGTATAATAGAAAGCCCTTGTGGGCCCGGTGGGAATGATGCAGGTAAAGAATTTCTTTTTGTTACAAAAGGAAGCTTCTGTGCAGGGGAAGGGGGAAAAGTAAATGACTGTGGAATTTAGCATCGTATACCACTGTAATGCTAGATACATATCAGAGTGGATAACAGCAGTATGTTACATTCTTTGAAGATGATTAAATGAATGCCTTCTCTGTCTGATGAACAGCTTAATGCTAGAAATAACTTAGGAGGCTCTTTTATTTCAGCCTGCTGTAAAAAGTGGCAGTGTTTTAAGTAGTGCAGTATGTTCTGTGAGTTTGGTGCAGTGCAGCAAGCTTGTATAATATTAGCATCATCTTGATGTTACATTTGGATCTTAACTTCGAGAAATGGGAAGCATCCAGCGCTTTGCCTTTCTTTTCTGCCTCTCTTCCCTTCTTCTTCTGGTTCTTTTTTTTGTTTGTTTGTTTGTTTTGAAATAAATTATAGCTCAACGGATGAGTTCCAGTACAATGTTGCTACCAGCAAGCCCACCATTTGCTGGGGTTTTATTTTTTCCTTAAGACGGATTTAGACTTCTCAAACTTTCTACTTACTCTGGCAAGCCCTGGCTCTAAGCCTTTTCTTGCCTCCATGTAGGTAGGAAATAAACTACAGAGGTGCTGCTAAGCATTTCTCAATTTTACTTTTGTGGTAAAAATACATTTTAGGAACCGATCCATTCATAGTTGAATATTTAAAAAAAAAAAAAAAAAAAAAAAGCCCTAGGGCTGGGGGTCATTTTGTGACTAAT
>JAOWBP010051667.1:0-14927 GCA_028571105.1 Tragopan temminckii | reverse complement strand
AACTTACAATTCAAATTATCGAATTCAAATTCGATAGCTGCATTGACTTGTTTTGTTTTTTTGGTTTGGTTTGGTTTTGTTTCTGTTCAACAAAGTCAAACAATAATAAATTATAAGCTGCTATTTATGATAATTCTTTGGATCACAGAAAAATAATAAATGAATAATTAAAATGAATTAATACAGAATCAAAATTTTAAAACAACACAATTTACCATTTAAAAACGAAAAACCAAAGAAAAAACGCGACGTGACTTACACGAAGACCAACATTAAAACAACAATAACAACAAAAAAAATTCGAAAAAAGGTGAACAGCTGCAGTGAATAACACACACACACAACCTTGGCGACAATGCTGCTAGCAGTTTAGTGTTGGTGTGGTAGTGGCAATTATCATCTGACACATGTTTGGTCACGGAGGCCACTTTTTTCATTTCCACCACTGCACAATAGATGGCAGCACCGACACCATTTACAAATTTTGCTAAAAACAAATTGTTTTTAAAATTATTTTTATTTAGAATGAATTTTTTTGTAAATTTTCGAATGAAAAATAACTAAAAACAACAACAAAAAATATAAATTGAAATTTGGATGTAGAAATGAAATAGAATTATCATCATCCTAATAATTTAGTGTGATTGGTTCGTTGTCTTTTGTGTGATTTAATGTGATTGGCTGCGTTTGGTTGTTGTGTTGTTGTTCGCATTCGATTGTTGTTTTGATGATGTTGTGAATTATAATTGGATATTTGATTATTTGTTTGGTGATGCTGTTGGTGATGGTGATGGGACTGGTGGTGGGCGTGGTGTTGGGTGTGCTGCTGCTGGTGATGGCCAGATATATTCAACATATCGTTTATATTGGACAATGCTGGTTGTGAAGATGAATGCAGTGCTGTTGGTGATGTGGTGGATGATGATGGTGGTGCTTGTGATGCCGGTAGGAATGATGATCCTGATCCTGATGATGTCACACTGTTTCCCATCAACTGTTTTAACAAAACAAAATTCTAGATTAATCTCCTGAACCCCTCCCCCTTTCAATTGAACAAACCTGTGTCACGCCCACTGCATTATGATTAGTATTGAGCAGTAATGCATTTAACCCGATACCAGTTGTTGTATTTGTTGTATTTTGTCTTCCTCCTAAAGCATTATAAAACAAATGGTGTTGCGCTGCAGTGCTGCCACCTGTTGTCGTGCTGCTTGTGCTGCTGGTGGCTGAGGTGAACAGGATGGGATGTGTTATTGTACCAGCACTATTGCTATATGTTGACGACTGACCACCATTGGACATTGAGCAAAATATCACATTATTATTATGGTTATTATGATTTACAGCGCCACCTATCGACGATGATGATGATGTTGTCTGTAACAAATGTTGTGTAGAAAGGGTTAATGTTTGTTGTTTATGATTAGTTGATGTGGATGATGCAGTTGTTGCAGTGGTGGATGTGGATGAAGAATGCTGCTGTAAATTGTTTATTATTGTATTCAAATTGGCAGCTTTTGTTGATAATAACATTTGTTGTTGTTGGTTATTAGATTGTTTCGATGTTGTCGTTGTTGATGATAATTTCGATGATGATGTCGTGGTCGATTTTAAGGTTGTCGTTGATGGAGTCGGTGATCCAGTTGTCAACATTGATTGTTGTTCACCATCTACTACAACAACAATCGATGTTTTACAATTGGAATTGTTATTGCTAGTGCTGGTGTTATTGTTCGAATTTCCGTTATTCGAATGTATGTTTTGATTCGAAATATTCGAATTATTTTGTTGTAATGTGATGAAATTATTCGAATGTTGTTGTTGTTGATTATTAGTCAACAATGATAACAACATTGGACGATTGTTTGATTGGTTGAGCATGTCGTGATGTGATTGCTGATTCGTTCGATTGTTGGAACCTTTTTTGTGAGAACAAATCATATTAATTGGAATCTTAAACAAACATAAGCTCCACCCACCTTTGGATTTATGTTGTTGGTGATGTAAAGCAGCACTCCTAGATGATTTAGATTTATTCGATTTGATTTGATTGGTTGTTGTTTGACCAATCAAATGATGATCTGGCGATTGTTGTGTTGTCATTGGTTGTTGTTGTGTTACAATTTGATATTGAGCAAACATATCACTTGTTTGTGATTGGTGGAGATGTGGCGAGATGGGCGTGTGATTCGATATGCTAATTTGTTTGTTAGCTCCGCCTACTCTTGGTTGTTTATGCTGTATCAATTGCTGTTGTTGTCTTTGTTGACGTTGTTGAATCTTTAAATTGAGATTCATTTTAGTGCGATCAGAAACACCTAACAAATTATTATTTGTTGTGATTGGTTGATTTTTATTGGTAGGCGTGGCGACTAGCGTAGTTGATGATGACCAATGGGCGTTGTTGGTGGTGTTCCAAGATTTATGTTTGGTTATATCTAACGATGATGATGGTTGGTGTTGTTGTTGGATGATTTGCATGATATCTTGATTATCGTTTTGTGTCCTTCTTTTCGAATGTTCCGGTGGATCACTGTCCTCCTCATCGGGCCCCACGTCCTCTTCCTCCCCCAAGTGATCCTCATCCTCTCCATCCTCCTCATAATCCTCCTCCTCATCCTCGTCTTCATCATCATCGTCTTCGTCATCTTCTTCCACCATCAACTGTTCAGCTGAATCGATGAATGTCTCACCATTTATTATCTGAAAAAATGAAGACGATGATGGTGACTGTTTTAGCGAATGTAAAGGGTTTAGTAATTGGGTTTGGGGGTGGTGGTGGGCGTGGTGTGGTTGGCCGTGATGCTGACCATGGTTTAGCGACATTGAGCCGGTGTAAATGTTCTGTCAAAACAGTGAAAACAACATCAATTAATATTCAATAATAAAATATATTTTTAAGGGTTGAAAGGGTTAAAAAAGAGTTAAATTAGTCAAGAACGAACAGGTTTTTTCTGGGAACAATACCGCATTTCATCAAATTTTAATTATAATTCACAAAATCCAGACTGAATTAATAAACCATAAACACACTGAGGTTTGCATTCACACAATATGAAACCAATGTTTATTATTCATTCACATAGAAAAAGAGAGAGCGTAGCATGCGCAACAAGGTTGACCATCAAGCGCAGCGCAAGCTAAACCCCAAGCCTTATTTTCAGCATCAATTATGATTATAATAGCTTATCATTATCATCACACACAGGTGTCTTACAAATAGCATTTGGTTGTTTGCCATCAAATTACCATGAACCGGATCAATAATAGTAATATCAGGGGACTTTTCGGAAATAATGTTACCATAAATATTAGGTCTAATGTTACCATAAATAATAACATTTCATAATTTTTCCGGTAACCAAGATTTTACTCCGGAACCTGGTGATAATTTAGCCAAAGTCACGATATAATTGCTTCATTTTTTCTCATTGTTTAATAATTACTCAATACATTTATGTTTTATTGTTTTTCTGATTGGATAATTGATTAGGGCGGAGCTTAATGCTATCAGCCAATCATAATCGAGCATTAGATATGCAATAACGAACAGATGTTGCTAAATAACAACTAAAAATAAGCAAACAAACAAATTGTCTAATTGTCTAAATCAATTATTTAAGCATTGAGAAGCAAGCAGCAACAATTGTTTTATGAATGTCAATCATCATCATCAGTTCCATTGACAGTTAGCAATTATTTTTCAAATTAAAGAAAAGCAACACACAATTCGTTAAAAGTTCAATGTACCATTCAAATAAAGCGTTACACACACAACAAAAGGGTTACGGTTAAATCGGTTTTTCGATTCCAGCAACAAAAAAGCATAAAAATAAGCGCGCCACTCCCACACTCCGCCCACCAAAACAAAAATTTTATTTTTATTTTATTTTTAAATTTTATTATTTTTTATATAAATTTTACAAATAAAAAACATTTTAAATTTTTTAAAAAATGGCAGCCAATCACAAACAAGCATACAGAGTGAGACACGCCCACACCGTGGTTTATAGGCACGTTTTTTATAAAAAAATTTAAAACAAAAACAAAAACAAAACAGAATAACAGAAAAAAGTGCTGATTGGTTAACAAATTTTTGGAAGGCGTGGTGTCAAAATGTGTCTTGTTTGTAGGCGTGGCCAATGTCTGGGTTTGTGGGCGTGACAAAATAAAATACAAAAAAAAACAAAAATACGAGATCGCATAAAAAACAAAATATAAATTATTATAAATTTAGCAAAAATCAATAAGTGGTTATGGCCCAGGTGTGCAAAAAATTGATTTTTGTGCGCATGTGCATAAATTCTTTTAAATTGTGTGTTTGTATGCGTTTTGATTGGTCAATATTGTTTTTGGTAGGCGTGGCTTATTGGTTATTATGGTAGCCAATCACAAAACATTAAAAAACAGAAAAAACAAAAACTTAACAGAATGCAAGAGTAACAAACAAGATTAACAAAAATTATCAAAGTGTGCGTTTTGTGTGTTTGTGAACAATCCTTTTGGTCCAAAAATTTTGGTTCCAAGAGGAGGACGAGCATGCGCGGTGTGCTTTATTGCATAATTATAAATATTGCTATTTTAAATGGAACAAAATGGTGGTAAACGAAGTGATTGGTGATGGTGGTGATGGTGTGATGATGCTGCATGTCCATGATGGTGATGGTTTACGGTGCTTTCATGTTGTTGCGCATGTTGCGCTTGTTGTTGTTGCTGCTGGTTGACAGTGGAACTGGTTGCGCTAGTTGTGACATTTGTATTCATAGAAAATGTATCCGGACCAGAAGATGAAGCGGTGGTGGATGATGTTTGATCAACCATACCACCAAATGGATCAACCATTAATCCAGCTGCGCCAGCTGTTATCATGCCGGCATTCGATTCTGGAAACAGAAACGAATGCAAACCACTTAGCAGACCGTTGGGCGTTAAGGGAGGCGGACTGGTGGTTGGGAAGAATGCCGAACCAGCCGTTGTGGTTGTGGCATTGTTGGAATGATGCATCGATGATGACGATGATGTTGGTGATGTCGATGATTGGACCAATGCCGTTATTGTCAAACCAGCATTAGCCCCGCCTCCATTGGTGGTAGCTGTAGTTGAAGCATAAGCTCCGCCCCCCAAATGATATGGCGAATCAAATGTTTCATAATGTTGCATTTGCATTAATGGTTGATGGAATGGTTGGAGATGGTGGTGGTGGTGAGCGCTTGCTGCCGTATTGCTTGGTGTGGCCTGTTGATAGGGCGAGTGCTGCTGGCCGAACGATGATGACGCATTGCTGGTGGCGCTATTATCACCGGAATGTGTCCCATAAACGGGAGGGGATGGCGCCGCTGATATTGTTCCGGCTGCGGCAGCCACAGCTGAAGCTGTTGCGTTTGTTAACGATGCTGTACATGATGATGAGGATGATGACAATGTAGAGGCTGATGATGGTGCTGGTGAACCGTACAATAGCTGTGTTTCGTGCTATTAACACATTCACACCCACAATGGACACACCCACACAAGCACAGTGGACACACCCAAACACACATAAGCAAAGCATAATAAGCAATAATGCGCAGCAATATTAATTGATGGTCAACACAAGCACCAGAGAAAAAAATTAAAAAATATTTAAGTTTTAAAGCAAAAAAAAATTAAAAGAAAAAATAGAAGAATAATAAAAGGAAGATTAGAAAAAAGTGGGCGTGACTAACCGCCGTATTATAGGTGCGCATGTTTTTCTCTCTTTTTTTACGCACACTGTCTGTGTGCGCATGCCAAACAATTGCCCCGCCTCCTTTTTATACTTAAATCTCTTTTTGTTGTGAACAATGTGTTTTTCTTCTCCTTTCTCTCTCTTCACTCTGAAATAAGATTGGTGGGCGCCATTGCCACGCAAGTTGTGTATATTGGCTGTCTTACTCCATTCATTTGAGACTTAATCGCATTTTTTTTATAAACAGAGAGAAAGACATAGAAATAAGCCAATAGCAAGCGCGGCAGTTTCCCAGATCACGATTTGTTTGAGGCAGAGCATTATAAGAGAGCGGATTGTCAAATCACGATCAGATATAGGCCAGTAACAAAAACACACCGCAAAATGTTCATCAAAATAATCCTTTCTCTCTCTCACTTAACTCTTCACACAGCACGCTTATATAGGCTCAGCCATCAGCATTTTGATTGGCTGGAGAGCCATTCAATTTAGCTTTGTAGTAGCAATATTGTAACAAAAAAAACGGTGGGAGGGGCAAACAATATTCAATCAATAGTTTGATTGGCTCTCTCTCATGGGCAAGTAAACGCCCACACACATGCGCAGAGAGAAAGACGAAAGACCAAACAGCGGCGCATGCGTACAACACGATAGTGAGAGTTTTATATAATGATAATTTGTAAATGATTTTCTTTTGATGTTGTCGCCTAAATCACAATAAAAACTATGTTACATCACAGACAGACAGAGCAAGAGAAAATGCTTGTTTTTCGTTTAATTTCAAATGATGATTCGTAACACACACAAAACGAGGTCAACAGGTATATATGAAGACCACAATCAGCTAATGAATGTTTGTGTGCATCAAGTTTTCGAATGTTTTGCCTGGCTCTCACTCTCTGGCTTCAAACCTACGCGCAATCCTTTTCTTGATTTCATTTTATATCATTTTTATTATTACATACAGATGATGATATTAATCAAAAAAAAAATCTCCCCGCCTCTTCACCATCACCATTAGCCAATCACAAGACAGCATTAAAACAGCATACGCCCACCAAACAATAAAAAAAAATATAACCAATCAGAATTTAGAATTTTAAGCATGTGTTGATTATGTTTCGAATTTGTATCCGGTGTGCGTATTTCTAGTAATAAGAATAATAATGGAAAGAAACATGCGCGGCGAGATGCAAAATCCACCTTCATGTTTCATGTGTTTAATTAATTGCCTATTTTTTCTATTTGTCAATTAATCAATCATTCTCATTTATAATTAAAAATCCAAATGGTACCATCATTTATGAATGGCTCATAAACATTTATTAGCTTAGCAATTAACCAAACAAATAATAATAAAAGTGACCAAAACACAAACAAGCCAAGCATAACTACGCATGGCATCACTTATATTTCCGTTATATTCAATCAAGATAATAACTCAAGGTAAACAACTCTCTCTCAACTCTCGTACTCAACCCTTTCATCACACACCAGGGTACATGATATTTAAATGGTTCGTTTGTCATGAATGGGACATGTACAATGCTATTGTCACATAGCTTGTCACATAATCTATTGTTTAATAAATCATTCATCATTATTCGTTGTCCAGTAGTCGACTATTTCCACTCAAACAGCCGCCAAGCATCTCTCACTCACTCACCATTGTTCAAATCACTCATGATTACTTTCACTATTTTTTTAAAGAATAGAAAATGCTCATCAACCTTGAATTGAATTGCTTTGTGTATATCAATTTCGAATGTTTGGCATGCACACAGCAATAGAAAGGAGTGAACCAGCTCTTGTTGTGAGTGAAGGGTTGGTTGGCTAAGTGCTCATTTTCATTATAACTCTTTCTGCAAGTGTATAATAACAAATAACCAGTTGCACTTGTTCAACACAATATTTGTTATAGCTGGTTTATGACATTGTTTCCAATGTGCAAACCAACAAGCAAGTGACCTGAATATTAATGTTTGATTCAACCAACATCCTACGCATCATTCTCCTATCATTTTTATTAGACAAACCTTGTTGCGCATGTTATTTGTCATTTCCGCATCATTGCAAAAACATCAATCATTAATCAATCAAATCAAATCACTTCAAATCAATCAATCATTGATTGTGTGTGTATATGTCCCCTGTTGTTATATTGTTTTCTTTTCAAGGTTATAGATGACCTTCACACAAGGAAAACTTTCCATAGAAACTTTCCTGGAAAGAATCCTAACAAAATTGTGAAGGTTATCTAAGTGTGATTGATTGAGTCTCGCACACTAACAGAATACAGGATGTTTGCTTTTTGTTTGAGAAAATGAAAGGGTTGAAAACACACCAAAACACACAGAGAAAAATTAAACAAAGACAGACAGATAGACAGACAGAATGACGTATTCAAAGGGTTAAAAACAGGAAATAAGTGTGTCATACCTTATCATTTAGATGTGAACATTCATCTGGTGTTGTATTATTGGTTGTTGGTTCTCGCGTTGAACCGGAAGATGAAGATGAATTAGATGAATTAGAAGATGATGAAGACGATGATGATGAACTATTATTATTATTGCCATTAGCTGTGGTGGTGGGCGGGGGCGGGGTGGGCGTGACTGAAACTGAATACGATAGCTCCGGTTCTTCGAAACCAGTTGCTGACATACGTTGATCGTGTTGATGATTATGGTGTTGATGAATCGATTGTTGATGGTGATGTTGGTGTTGGTGATGTGGGTGTGGCGCGTGATGTGATGATACATGCTGTTGCTGCGCATGCTGCGTAACATGTTGCTGTTGATGGAGGTGGGCGTGACTGCTGCCACTATTGCTTCCGTTCGTGCTACTACTACTAGCTGTTGTTGTTGTGGTGATGGGCGAAATGATTTGTTGTTGTTGTTGAGTATCGAAATCGATAGTATCGATATTATCATCCAAATCAGAATCATCATCACAATCATCATCATCATCATCATCAATAAAACAACAATCATCAAAATCAATTAAATCATTATCATCATTATTATCATTTAAAATTATAAAATTATTATTATGGCAAGCAGGGTTACCAGCATTATTGATATTATTGATATTACCATTGTGATTTGTATTTGATGAATTGCTCGATGTTGTTGGTGAGTTATTGTTGGTCTGCCCACCGTTCAGTGTGAGCTGTTGTTCGACCACTCCACCAGCACCGTTATTATTGCTGCTATTAGCTGGGTCAGGTGAATTGAGACAAGTTTGTATCAATGCTTTACCAGCATCCGAAGTGATCATGGGTTGTAATTTACGTGTGGCAAATGTATAGACATGTCCGGTTTCGGATGCAACCAACAACATAACTTGCGTTCCGGTTAATGTTGACAGCTCGTATGCCTACAAATATATAAAAACAATTTGTTTAGCACCATTGTTTTCTTTTTCATTATAAAATTTTTTTATGATTGCACACAAAACTAATTAATTCCACCTAGCTGCGCAAGATGTGCTGAAGTTTTTGTTGTCTGAAAACAACAACAAAAACTTGACAAGTTCATAAAAAAATTTGATAATAAACAACAAAAACTTGTTCGTTAATTAAATGAATCAAGATGGTCATAAAAAAACATTCGAAATATCGATATATCGAACAAAAACAATCGATATTTTAACTGTGATTGACCTGATCAATAATTAACACCTTTTTTCCATGCTTCAAGGTTTATGGAATGCAATTGGTTAATATTGATCACTGGGCTCTGTTTTTTTTTGTTGTAATATTGGAATGGTTTGATGAACTTTGATGTTTTCTCTCTGTGAAATCAACATTTTTCCTTGAGATATCTCAACAACGAAAACGTCATCAATGAACGCCTCCGCTCGTGTCTTAGCTCCACAACGACAACAAATAAAAAATAACGAAACGTTTTCTGGAACAAAATTGGGAGCGACTGTGTTTTTTGTTATAGTGTAATAGAAACGCACAAAGAGAAAAAACTCGATTAACCTGGCTGGTTCAACTAGTCAGACACTAACGCGCAAGAGATTGCGCGGCGTGGGCGTCATGGACAACCACACACACAGGCACAGAGGGAGCAAGAGAACAAGACTCAGCAAGCTAGTCCAAGCAAGCTTGAATCCAATTTCTTTTAAAAGCAGTTTGAAACGCCTGGTCTGGTCTCCTTCCTAAACACAAATCCTAACCCTTGTAATTTTTTTTAATCCAAACTGCTTTAAAAAAAGAAAACTTAATCCACACAAAGGTCAAAGTTCATCAAGTTCAACTAACTAATTCACGAGACAACATTTTTCCATTTCAATTTTCTTCTACAAAAAAAATTCTTTAAGCGTAGGCGATCTTACGCGAGTTCGCGCGCGCGACCTTTCACCGGCACACACACACACACACACACACAGAGAAAAAGCAATCATCAAGCTTTTAGGTCAAAGGTCACACAAATAGCCTAAAGGCAACCTGAACAACTTGCTTCTGTTAATTTTAAATTACAGGATTCTCACTAAAAGAAAAAAAGCCAATTGCCAAGCTCATCATTATTATGGCAAGATATTGGCAATGATTCAGAATCATTCCTCTTATGTTTTTGCTTATGATTCTGGCTTTATAATGCTATAAATAGAATTCTTTTTAAAAAAGGATAAGGATGTTTTATGGCAATCAGCAGCATCATTTCATATTGTCTCATCAACATAATCAAACCTATGTAGCTGTCTGTGATCAAGCAACAAGCCAGTAAAATTTCTAGGATGTTGTTTTTTTGCTATTAAAGCAAATATTCTGGCAAACATTCAAAACATTTCTAAACATATCAACATATAGAATTGGCGTAAATCTATTTTTATTGAAATGCCTAACAAACTTTTCTACCAAATTTCATTTGGCACTAGCAATGTTCTTGTTTTCTGTTCGTAAAAAAACGTAATCTTAATTCGTAAAAAAGTCAATCTTGTTCATAAACAATGCATCATACCTTTTTCATAATTCCCGTCTTTCTTTTGGAAAAAGTGGTATATCTTCTTAATTTATTATCTATGAATTCCATTTTAATTTTAACTCTTCCTTTGGTTTTCTTTCCACCACCAGAACCCGAGCCTTGATGATGGCTGTTATGATTCTTGTGATTTGTGGTCGTAGACGAACTTGACGATGAACTATGACCTTTATAATTCTGACCATTATTACTACTAGATGATGATTTGGTTTGATTTGAACGTTTAGCTTTTGTGCTGGAACCAGCACCACCACTTGGGTGGCTATTGCTGGTGGGCGGGGTCATGGTTGCGCTTGCTTGATTATCTTGTGTTCCGTATCCAGTTGTTGAATTTAACCCAGTGGTGGCCGGAGGTGTGTTGCTCATATAACCAGATAAATGATGATGATTAATTAATTGTTGTTGTTGGTGGTGTTGCGCATGCGTATGAGTATTGCTGGTTTGATTATTATTATTATTGGTCATATTTAATTGCTGAATGTTATTATTTTTATGAACAGCTCCGTATTCAACAACGAGATCATTAGATGAACAAGATGATGAAGACGACGAAGATGGTGATGATAATAATTTATGTTCTACTAGACCATCATGTATCAATGTTGTTATTGTTGGTTGTTGTAATGGTAGTAAATGGTTATTTTGATTATGATTGCTATTATTGTTATATAATGTTGTTGAACACGATTCCTCCAATTCGATCTTCATTGGAAAACGAAAAAAACTGGGCAAATTTTTCTTCTTCTTGAATTTTCTGGGAAATTTTCCTTCTTCCTGTTCCTCTTCTTCTTCTTAAATTTTTTCTTAAGAATCTTGATTGTGCATGTGTAAAAAATCTTGATTAATCTTGGTTCAAAGGTCAAATCTTTTTTGTTTCTGGATCACATGATCATCCAAAAAACAAACAAAAACCTTTTTGAGCACTTGGGGTCACACACAAACAATCCCTGGAACCGGAAATTACAAAGAAAAAACACTTTTTATCACAACAAAACACCAAAAAACCAGGAACAGAAATTTTCTGGGAAAAAATCGAATGAATTTATCTTTTTTAAGAATTTAAAAACACAAAAAAACAACACCAAATGAAGATGAAGACGAACGTTGTTAATGGATGGAGAGTTGGTGGTCGACTGACTGAGTGACTGAATTTTGTTTGGTTGTATAATAATAAAACATTCGAATGGATGCGCACACGGCCCACACACACACACACACACAAAACATTCGAAAATGCAACAAGCATTCGAAAACAAAAAGGAAGACGATGGAAAACACAAACACAAAACACTGAAAAGAGAGAAAAAAGAGACAGGTAGTGGCAGATGGCGCAGTTGTAGCAGCAGTAGTAGTAGTAGCATAGATTTGTGAACGGAAGACAAGTAGTAGCAGCAGGTAGTGGTTGTGGTAGCGGCACTGTTCATAGGTTGAGCTCACACAGGCTGGGGTTGGTTACACTCACTGAAAACAACACAACACCACACACACTGGCACATAAACAAAAACAGAATCGAAGAGAATTTTGGTTTTTTTGAAAAAAATTCGTTCGAAAAATTCATTCGAAAAAAATTCGTTCGAATGTTTACAGAAAAAAATTTGGAATGTTTTTTGGTTGGTAAAAAAAATTTCATAAAAAAACAAGGCACAAAAAAAAGAATTTTTCAAGGTGTTAAAAATTTTTTTCGAATGTTTTTTCTGTTTGTTGAAAGTTTCGAATTTTTTAATTTTGGTTCGATTCGAATTTTTTTAATGGAACGAAAATTTTGGTTCGAAAAAATTCGAATAAAAAAAATCACAAAGAAAAATTAGATGAGGAAAATTTCCTGGAAAAATTTTCAGAACAAAAAACAAAAAAAAAGTTTCGTGTCAATTTGCTATTAAAGAAAGAAAAACGAGTTAATTAAAATTGATTGATAATGGAATTAACCGGAAAATTTGATCCGTATTTTAACGTGACATTTGTTACGTTAAAACGTAAAAAACTTTCCGGATAGATCTAAATTAGCTTACCGAATTACAGAATGAACAACCAAATTATGGATAAATGTGGCCGAAATGCTAACAAATAACGATTGGTCCAATATGCATCATTTGACCACCATTCCGGAAAGGGTTCCATTTTTCTTCAATCTGATTGGTCCGGCGGTAATTGATTTTTGTTTAAGGGGCGTGGTTTTATTATTCTCTCTAACCAATCAAATAACAGAATAACAGAAAAAAGAAAAGAGAGAAAAAACTGGAACCAATCACATCATCATTTGTTTTTGATTGGTTGGTTTTGTGTTTGTTGTTTTTTAATAACAAAACAAAAAGAAGAAGAAAAATTATTGGCTCACAAAAAAAACAGAGCAAGAAAAAAACGGTTGGTTGAGTGATGGTGAACACGACGTCAACACATGGTTTAGTTTATTATTGTTTACACAGAGAGAAAAGAAGAGAGAGAGCCACCAGAAAAAGTGATGAACGAATAAATCGATACTATCGATATGTTTAGAATGCCTTATTCTTTCATTAGAATCGAATACATTCGAACAGGCATTATTAAAAAAGTAAGAATTAGATTTTTTTCTGAATGAGAAAAAAATGCAAACTGTTGCGCCATGTTTCCCGAAAACATGGAAAACTGTTCGTCGTGTGTCATGATGGATCATCAAAAAACAACGTAGCACTCAACACCAAACAAAATTCGATTATATCGTGTTGTTTCTCTATTGGTTTTTTGTCACACACCAATCTTATCAACACCAAATCGAATGAAATTTTTTTTTGTTTTGTTTCTGCTTGTCTAATCTTATCACCACAAATTTTTGGTGTCTTAGCTTTCGGTTGCTTGTCCTGGTTTGTTTAAATTTTTTTTTCTTGGCTTTTTGTTTTGATCTAGTTGCCGGAAATTTTTTTTCTAAGAAATGTTTTCCAGAAATTTTTTTTTCAAAAATGATAATTATTACGTTTTATTACAAATTGTTAGCATTGGTGATAGAATTGATGTTGTGCTGGCCATCATCGTCAACCCACGCAATCATCATTGCTCGTTCATAATCAACCAGCCTGTTAGTCATCATCATCATCATAATTGTGCCTGTATTGCTTCAGGCCATTTTCTATCACATTTCTAAAATTATTTAAAAAAAAAGATTCGAAATTCTTCCACTGGAAATCTATAACAAAACAAAAAAACATTCTAGAATTTTTTTTAATTCAAATCAATTTTTTTCCATTAAGAAACGTTCTTCCGGAAAAAACCGTTTTAACCCTTTTTTTTAAAAAAAATTGATTCTAATCAAGTAAAATTGCAATTTTCCAATCTAACATTTTGGTTTTTTTATTGTTTCAGATTGACAAATAAAAACAACAACAACAATGCAATCATCGATCACTTGTTATTGAGCTTACCAACCAAGCCAACCAATCAAATCAAATCAATCAATCTTCTCTACCAACCAAATTGTGTTCACGAACAACAACAAAAACAACAAAATGTGTGAATTGCTGTTCTTTTATTTTTTAAATATACACTTAAACTTAAGAGAGAAAGAAATGTGATTGGTTGATTGGTATGATTGCTCAATCATGATTGGTTGTTCGTTGTTGACCAATCACAAACTTGTGAAAAAATCATCATCATCATCATCAACTTTAATTTAGTATTATTTGTCCGAGCATTTGGTTTGTTTTTTAGTTAATGTTTTTTTACACGTATTTTTCTTGTTGTTTACTGCGCATGCGTTAAGAACTTGACACCTATCAACTCTATCAGTTAATTTAGGTTCATTGGCTAGATATCTTAGATAGCTGTTAAACAACATTCCATTATGATGACATGTCGATGTTTGTTAATGCTGGCCATCATTCACTAACCTTAACCCTTTAATATTGCTTCATTTATAAGCAATATATTAAACAGGGGTAAAAGGGTTAACAACAACAACAAAACAAGGCTTGTCCAGCTAATTTAAAACAAGATGTGATTGATTTTTTCATTAAAAAAACAAGATACTTTAAGCCTTGATGATTCATGCTCAAGGATTCTTTTCTTTTGTGAATCCTAAATGCTATTAGGATCCTGACGATGATCCTCATGACACAACATGGCCGTCTTTTTGTTTTGTTTTACCGTGTCTAATGTCTGTCTGTCTGTCTGTTTGTTTGTTTATGTGGTGGGCGTAAACGTGTTATGTCTCATCATCATAATAAAATTATATGACTAACACATATACAAGGTTTTGTTT